>JZSA01000024.1:0-259690 GCA_000956155.1 Cotesia vestalis
GTATTTTTTTTTTTTTTTTTTTTTTTTTTTTTTTTTTTTTTTTTTTTTTTTCAATAATATAAAACATTACCACAGAACTATTAACTCTATTCTAAAAATATATCTTCGTAAAAATCTTCGACTATTAAGAAAACAATAATTAGTCTCGAAGAAGAAATTTTGGGGCTGTCGAGTCAAATAAACTCATTTGCACGTGCGCAATCAAAAGTGAATCGCGTATAGAACACCCGAGAACACGATGAGAACAGAGTGATATAGCCCTTCCGAATAGCATATATGTATATGTGAACGCTTGTAAGATTATATATAATTTTTTCCTTTTTTATTTTAAAATTCTCTCGCTTGCACTTTTACGAGAAACACTATGTGAATCGTGTATACCAGATCAAAGACGCCGACTTTTTTCACCCTTTCCTCTCGACATCTTTCTCCCTTTGCAATTTTTTAAGCTTTCTACTAACTAGACGTGGCTATAAAACATTTGTGAGAGGTTATGAATTTTAATTTTTTAACCAACATTTTATAAATACAAATGATGCGGCTAAAACATTTTTATTATAATCTTTTCATTGATGTTTTTCATATATTTGCTTGATCAAAATTCTTTTGTCTCATTTATTTTATTTTCATTTGGACTCGGTGAACAAGAATTCATTAAAGTTTCTATTTTATTTGGAAATTTCTATTTAATTTTCCAAATTTTACAGATCTTAATCAAAAAAAAAACATCAACTAAATCAAATATTTAATATTTAATATGAAACAAAAATTTTTAAATCGCTCTCATCATCTTGCTTGGACTTTTAATTGTAAACATATAAAATTAAAATTCCACAATTAACGCAATAATAAAAAAAACTAAAGGCAATAAAATTAAAACAATAAGCTCTTATTCAAAAAATTCTTTATTACACATTATTTTTTGTAACAATTTAAATGCAAATAAACAAAAAATAAGACAAATTAATTGGCCGGCATTTCGTTGAAACTCAAACAACCGTCTACTCCACAGCAGGTGAGAAAATCGTTTTACAAGTCGGACGCGGCAGAAAAAAGCGGAAACCGGCGGAAGTCTTGATGTAGCGCGATCTAGTTTCGTTATTAGTTGAGTACTAAGTTCATAAAATGGCAATAATGGGATAGAAAAAGAGGTAAAAATTAAAATAATAAAGTATGTAAGACAAAAGATTAAGAGAGATAGACCACCAGGCCGGATAATGTACCCTCAGCCGTAAGAATTCCGGCGGCATTGCTGATGGTCGAATCGTCGGTCCTCGAGCGTTTGCCGCTTACGAGCACTGAAGGAAGTGAATACTAATTAATGACTCTTAATTTTCTTAATTGCTACTGCGAACGCGCCGATTGCTTGGAAGCGCGCGCCCGCGATCTACTCGCTCTTACTATGTTTTATCATTTTATCTATCTTTGTCTAATGCTTTTATAAAAGTATTTATGAGTATAAATAACGTACATTTACTCTTCATTCGATTCGCAAGAATCCGTTCTCATCTGCGGGCTCTTCGCTCTTGATATCATCAATTTCGATGCTTTATATTCATTGCTCTTACTAATTAATCAAATAATTAAATTATTTAACATCACGATGTGCATTGTTATGCTCATTTAATGGATAAAAAGTTATGATTACGTTTACAAAAAATTTAGATCTCATAATATAGTATTTACAAATTTTTTATCAATTATTATCGAGAATAAATATTTTTTTGAGTAATATTTAACCAAATAAATAGTGGATTACCTCCGAGTTGTGAAATATTTTTTTTAATCAAAAATTTATCTTATATCGGCTAAGAGCTTTTTATTTTTATGCGTGTTCATTATTAAATTCATTACTAAGCAAGACCAATTTTAAAAATCTTTATTATTCGTAAATTTAATTTTATCTAAAATATCAAAATTTTTTCTATTTGTAATTTCATTTATTTTGAAACACCTCTTTTTTAAATGTTTGTTATTAGATTAATATAATCGTTATTAAGTTATCAACGCATAGAAAATTTAACAGAATAATAAAAAATCTGTTAAACTTGCAATTAAAATAAAAAAATCCATCCAATATATTATTATAATTTACTCAAAATTACAACCAAGTAGTACTAAATCAAGGAAGCGTCTTTTAACACTGGTGATGCCATCTGTCGTGGAGACAATCAAACTTGTAGTCAATATTCTAAAGTAGCCGAGAACCAAACCACATACAGGGTGTCTTAATTTTTTAGAACTCGGTGACTTAATGCACGTAATTATTTAAAATAAATTATATTTTTAATAATACTTTTACGTAAGCTAAAATTATCCCTTCAGCGGTTATGATTAGCGAGAAAGTTAATTGTGCAAATAAGTCAGAGTTGTTTTATAATTAACTTATTATCATTATTGAAATATTAAACTAGAATTATTGCATATTTTTGTTGGAAATGATATATAATATTTGGCATAAATTTCGAGAAATCCTATCAGATTAATTTCAAAACAATTCGCTTTTCACTCCCACATACATTTATATTGAGCTCACAAATACCTCAGAATATACTGAGCGGATTTTAATGAAACTTGGACTACAATAAATAGTTGGTCTGCATATTTGATTTGTTTGGTTCAAGCGATCAATAAAAATAATTATGAGTTAAATTGTGCTTTTTATTACAACTATTAAATATAAAAAACAAAATTTTCACCAGAAAATTATTTTTATTCTTTAAAAATTTATACTTATAAACAAAAATCTCAAAAAAATTTTTTTAGTAAGAATTGAATTTTTTTTTATGTTAACTAGAATTTCACATTTGACGCATTTTTTAGTCAATAATCCTTAAAAACAAAGTAAATATCACCTTGGATTGCAGTGCATCACCATTTATTTACACATGGATGTGCTGTGCTGCAGTATTTAGCTTTTATAAATACCCAAATAAAATTCTGATTAAAAGTTATCTTTTTCCCTCGTTCTCTTCCGTAAACTATTTTTCAATGTATTTCAAAAATATTTTTTTCCTAAATCTAAAAGCATTGGTTTATCGCTCGACATTCATAAGCATGAAAGAAAAAAATATTCAAAAGCCAATACCGATTGGTTTTATTAAGTGCTTTTTCAGATATTTCCGGCACTTTTTTGTTGCTTTTACCCGCTTAGTTTTCTTTAAAACTATCACGCCCGCGAGTCGCAACTCTATGATTTATTTCTTTTAGACAGTAAGGGTATTTCAAGTAATAAAGAACGCTCGGAATGAGGACAGTATTGAAGGAGGTTAGGGGGTTGAAACTTGGAACTCGAAGAAGTACAAATAGAAGAAGAGCAAGGTGGAGGAGGTAGCTTGTGGGAGTTAAAACGACGGAAGGAACGTTTCCGTTTTTCTTCTTTCTATTATTGCCGACATCGCTGCCTTTCTGAAAACTCCTTATTCCAGACCCAGAGAAAACTATAAGACATGCTAGTGTTAGCAGTGTTTTTTTTTTTAATCTTTAGTTCTATCGCTTTTCATCCCACTGTCCTTTTTTCTTCTCTAGCAGCCTGATTCTCAATTTTTCACAATTCTTTTATTATTATTTTTTTCCCTATCTTCCAAAGGATGCTCTTTGTAATCCCTTCTTTTTTAATCTATTACTATTCCGTTGATTACTTTCTTGCTCCTTCATTCAAATGTTTAAGTTTCCCTCTTTTTTATATTTTTAGTCTACTTTGTGAAGTAACACATACGTTTTTCAACTTTTATTTTAGCATACTAAATTTCTATAGATAAAAAAATTATGCAATATAAAATTTAATTTTATCATTGAAAAAAATAAATTTAAACATTTAAAGAATGATTTTATAATTTAGATATTTAAATCCCGATTCGGCGTTTGAGTTTTTGAAATTAATTAGTTAAAAAAAAAAATGAAAACTTGAATGAAATAATCTCAGTATTAATTTTCAAATTCATAATATCTCTAAAAAAAAAATTAATTTGATTTAAAAAAAATCCTGTATTCCCAAAAAAATCATTTTGAGGAGTTGAAAAAGAAATTTATTTATTTTTTTTTATAAAAACAAGAAATTTCAGAATTTGAAAAATTGTTAAGAAATTTTTCTTGATTATTTAAGTAAATTTTTCATTTTAAGAATTCTCTTGAATTAAAATAATACTTTTTATTAGTATGATATTCACAATAATCCCTTCGATTAGCAAATTTCCCACATAAAATTGAAATCTAAAATATTTAAAGATCACGTACAAGATTTAATGAGTACAGATTAAAAAATCATGAAAAAATGATGAGGTAGTTGCATTGATTTTAACAGAAGATATATAATAGGTTTACATTAAATTTTAGTTACTGTACAATATCCACCCCAGATTTAATGCATTACATACACATGTTGATATTGCAGTACTCCTATATACATGTGTATGTTCTGGATAGGACAGAATTTGCATTACAACTACTAGAGATAAAGATAGAACTATATAGAGAACCAATCCCACCGTGTTCTAATTAACCAATTCTCATTACGTAGTCATATTGATAGTTTCACGGTTAATGAGACCACCGCACAGCTTTCTCTCTGGTTGGATACATATACATAGATATATGTATATATTTAGTGATACCTATTTACAAGCCTACATACCTGTGTATTGTTCATGATGGAAAATAATGCATCGTTTTTCCTATGGATATTCATTCGCCCTGACGAATAGGTCATTTGCATACGGATGTTCTTCAATAGGCAGCTGTCATTTTAAAATCATTGTTTTTCATCTTTGCTATATTTAATAGATTTTTCACGTGTGTGAACATGGATCGAAAAAAATTTATATACTCTTTGATAAAATACTGTGTAGATGCTAATATGTATCACTTGGGTGTGGTGTATTTCTGTGACGTGCATCAAATTTAATTCTAGATGATAATTCATGGATATTTATTCATATATGAATATTATCATAATATATCCTCAAAGGAAAATATTTGAATCATTTCACACTGTGTACATATTATACATTTGTTTGTTCTCCTCATGTTTTGTGTATATATTAATTAATAATACCCCAAATCTGGGATAATGGATCTATGATATATTGTTAATTATGAATGTATAATTATACATCCAGCGATGTTTCCGTTTTGTAAAAGTTAACAAATCACAAATTACAATTATTTTATTAGAATAAAAAAGTTATTTAAATATTTACAATATTTATTGTAATCAAAGAATTATTTTTTATTTGATGAAAAATTTTTTCTCTGAAGAATTTTTCGAATTAAAGTTTAAATAATCTTTCAAGAAATTATTTTGTCGAATATAATCATTTTTTTGGATCTCAGAAAACTTTTTTAAAATTCAGAATAATTTCTTTGCCAAAGAAATGTTTTAAAAAAGACATCGTAAATTTATCAAAATATTTAACCGATTTTGAACATTGTTACACTCCAAATTGAATTATTTTTGCCACTATAACCTTAAACGAGAAACTTTGTTTCGTTCAGTACATTTATTAACCATACACCGATCGTAAAACAAATACCACTTATTCGGTTTCGAAAAATTTCATTCAACATATTGTTAAACCGGCTATGTACATTGTAGCAAATCATAAAGCTCTCTCTCGAAAATTGTACACGCTATTCAATTCAACTAGACAATAATATGATAGACTAAAATTTGCTAGTTAGCCACGAGGCAATTATAAATATCGATATTGATATCCACGAGTACAACATGGTCTATACATAACTTTTGGCAGCAAGAAAGATCAATATCATCACTTACTAAGTGTAACGAATATCGATATGCTTAAATTCAAATGCATATATATCAGCTAGTTTAGTTAGCTGTAACCAGTAATCACTAATGACTTTGCAGTCTCATTTTCGATCTGAAACTTATGACGAAAATCACTCACAACTAACTCATAGATCTAAAAGCAAAATCATTAAAAACTGAGATAATATTTATCAAAAGAACAAAGAAAATGAATCAAAGTAAAACAAGATGAAACAAATAGAACTGATTTTTGATAGTATCAGATCAATTTCGAGCTTAACATTCAGCCTTCCGCTCATACCCAAAGGATTTTACTAAGGGCTTACATGGACATGCAGGATGGAGGATATTGTATATGTATCAACACAGCCAGAATCACGAGTCCTGCTCAGGGACATTTGACTCAACTTCTTTGTTATCAGAGTACACGGGTGACCAGGGATAGCTATCCTACTTCTCCGGTCTCCAGCTAGCTTTTGGAGTCAGTAGTCTGTAGTCAGCAGTCTTTTATCAGTATATGTCTGTATGTGGATATCTAGATGCACGTGTGAGAAGAGTAAGCTATACCTAACATGTACATTGTCCTTCTCCAATGATACTCGGGAATTTCGATTGGGCGAAAGCGTCATGGTTGCCACGCCCTCCGTAACCTCTATGGAATCGCACCTATGCCCGTCTTCTTCTCTTGTTCTCGCGTTTTCACCCGCCCTTTCGCGTTCTTTCACCCTTCTGGCTCCTGTCGTCAGATGCTGCCGAGACACGTTGCGGTTCTGTTCTCTCAAGCCCAAGTTGTTTCTTGAAAACTTGCCACACGTTACTTTTGCCTTCTTAGACAATAACCAAGAAGCTGTAGGATGTCTTGTACTGATGTTTTCTATACAGCTTCTTGTTTTCTTACTTTTCAATTATATTTACCCCGGAGAAACAATTATGTGTTGATAAACTTTCCAACTCTTCATCAAATATTTTCAGTGAAGTAAAGGAACTTTCTGAGCCCTGTTCTATTTAAAAGTCTGCTGTAATTAAATCCTGATCAATGATGAATTTTTGATCATTAAATAAGTATCAGAGTTGATTAAAACCCTAGGGGTTATTTATGCTGCAAGGTTCTGTCGATCTTTTATAACGAGCTTTTTAGTAAAAAAATTTTCTGATTAGCTTTCTCTGGTCATATAGAGCCATGTCAGCCTACACAGAAAAAACTAAATTATGACGTAAACTCAGATACTTATTAATTTTTCTGTTTTGAATAGTAATTTTGTCTCCGAAGTGGTATTTTAACTTTTTTGACATAGCTATTATTGCTGTTTGAAATTGTATTTTTTGATTTGTAATTATTAAACTCTAGCAATCGAACAATGAATACCACAAAATAATTATTGAAATCAAGATTTTACTGTTTGAAATAATATTTATCATTATTATCATTTATTACAGTTGATATATTTAAAGAAACAATGACAAATAAGCTTTAAGAAAGTTAAAAAAAATTATTTTTATTCTAGAACTTAATACCACAGACGTTTCTTCTATTAGGAGTCAATTTAGCGACCGTGCCCCCGCTATCGGAGATTTACGAAACTATTTTTAGGCATTTCAACCAAATATGTCCTGATATGGGCATACACAGTCATATTAAAAATTATTTACTGACGCATCAGGTCATATCAGAAAATTTTTTCACAGTTCCTTGAACAATTTTACAAGAGTCCAAGTCCCACAGCCATGACATGGGAGTATCGTAGTTTGATTTGGATACACTCGTTAGATTAACAGAAAAATACAACTGATGTTTCTTCATCTGAATCTGATATTTTACGAGGATACCTCTCGTCACTTTGATCTAGATAATCTAGCTCCAATCGAATGTTGTAAAGGAAAGAAATTCAATCTGTTGTGTGACAATAGCAACGTACGTGGTTGAATCGAAAACAGAAGCGGTCGCTGAGTTATCCGGCTAATCTACAATTGGCCAGCGGCTGTAGTGTATATAATATATAATACGAAATGTTATATGTTGTGAAAAATTCACTCAATACGTGTATACATGAACATATATGGATGTTTTTCGGTATTGTCGTTTTGTTTTTCTTCTACCCCTCGCTTATACTTCTCGCTCCTTCTCTCAAACTTAAAACTCACCCCATACTTTTTTCTCGAGTGTTTACGCAATAGCTGCTTTGTCCTTCGAGCGATGAACGGTATTGTCTGTCTGTTGGGTTCGACCTAAGGTCCGTTCGCTCTCGGGCCGTCTGTCTGTTTGTCGAATAGATCGTGGGATCTTCTCGAGCACGAGAGATGTACTTTTGTACCTTTATGAGCGAAGAGAAGAGCGTGCCCCGAACTTCGTCTCCTTTTGTTCTTTGTACTCCGCGGGTTTTTCGTTTCTAACTGAGATATTCGTGAGCCGCCGGCGTTGAAAGAAAGGAAGAAGATTATAAGAGAATCTAAGGAAATGTAGAATGTACAATACTGGTATGAAACACGAATTCTCGTAACATTCTGATGGATAAAGCATACTTGAGATTGCAGTTTTAAAGTACAGAGACATTGAACTAATCAATTTTGGTGTTTCACAATCTTAGATCGTTTAATTATTTAACAATTTTATTTTTTGAAGCATCACGATACTTTGAGATTCTCTCACCAAATAACTTGTTTGAATTACTCCATTCTTTCTCTTCAAAAATTTGATTACTAAAATATAACCATGATTAATAGTTTAATATTGATAAATACATCTTGCCAATAGGAAGTAGTAATTACTTTTGTTCAATAAAACGAAAAAACAATGTCGTGATAGATATGAAACTGTATTTGCATAAGACCACACTATATTACCAAACATTTATATATCTCTCATTTATAGCTAAAGTATACATCGAGCTAGTTGTGTTTGTTATTCAAATAATATAGGTTATATACGCAAATTAAGGATAGTCAATAAACTGGTAATATTTACAGATAACACTGAATAGTTAAATCAACTTCATGTGACTGATGATAACACAGAAAATGTGAATTAAAATTTGTATAGTAATCATAATGAGTGCGGTTTTGTTATTATCGTTGATTTTTTTACAACAGTTAGTTTATTAATCGTAAATGACAATTTATTATCATGTTTTTTTTTATTTCATCAAAATTATGTACCAAATTATCTATTGATTAATAATTTGCTTACACAGTAACAGATATTAGCTATTTTATTCATAACATTAAAAAAATACGCGTGTTGAAAGAACCATTATCGATTAATATAAGATAATTGATAAAGTTAGTCGTTATTATAAAAAAAAACCTTCGATAAAAAAATCAATTTCAATAAAAAATTGCTTGAGTCTAAAGAACAAATACAAAATAAATTGATAAAGTTACAATTTTTTATCAATCGTCAAAACTAGAACAAAGTATTATTACCAAGAGAGTTTTCAAGCAAGTTCAATTACTAAAATAAAATTCTACAAGCTCACAGCAATTTTTAATTTGACTTTGTAGTTTTTGTAAATATAACTCTCAAATTTTCTCGCTCAAAATTTCATTCAAACAATGGTTGCTTATTCTTATTATAAATAATTTTTTCTATGCACTCCCAAAATAAGCATTCAGAATGTCCCATTAATCATAAACTTGAATCAATCAAAACATTTATATTGCTTATATTTAAACGGGCTTGTAATCAATTTAGGTGGTAAACGCTGCAGTTGAAATCCTTGCATAAGCGATCGTTATCACCCCCATCATTGAATCTCTCGCTCGAGGGTTAGGACGCCATTGTAGTCGCCATATTTACTTCCCCACGGGAGTCAGAACAACCCAGGGGGTCCTCAACATGTCCGCGTACTTGTCTAGCCACCATAAGTGACGCTCAATAAGCCCCAAAATATTATGCCTTGCATAAACCAATTTTTTATTATTATTTCCAATAATTTCCCGTATTATAATTACTGTTCTAAACAAATAATTAACAACGAAGTCACTCAGAGTGCACTTGTAAAGTATCATTCTCTGTTCACATATTTCACTTGTACTTGTTTATTAATATTTTAAAAAGTACTAATATATAACATAACATTTCATTACTGTAAAGTTCACAAGAGTTTGATGTTTGCGCTTGTTCTAGCTAGTCATCCAACAGTCGCCTATTATCGCAATGCTCGTAACTTTTTGTTCTCAAAAGAATTCTCATTTTTTTTGCTATCTACTCGTTGTAGTCATTGTGTTGAAAAAAAAAAAAAAAAAAAAAAAAAAAAAAAAGAGGACTTGTTAGGACCAGCCACTCTATAAAACTAGACAACTCAAAACTACTTGGAGCAAACTACAATGTTCTTCTTGTATCTCCCACTTTTACAATGACTCCTCCTTCTTATCCATCCAGTTCTGTTTCTGTTATATTTTCTTCAACTTCCACTACTCTATCTGAATTCTGGTTCTTTGGGTTGTAAAATTCCGAAGGTTCATACGGCCATGAGATTTTCACGTACCCTCAAGGTTCTCGTCTTATAGTCTAGTATAATACTCTTATTCTTCCGTGCAATCTAGAAAAAAAATGAAGAAAAATTTTTAACTTAAGAAAAAATAAAGAAGAAGACGATGACCAAGTACCTAGAAATCTTATCTTTAATTGCTCCACCCTTAGGCTCTTAGTGAATCATTTTTTATTTTCTCTTGCTGTCGTTGTTCTTAACGTTAGCGCTTTAGAATAAAACTAAAGAAAAGAAATGATATTTATTATTTAAATTTATTTTTATATAAATAACTTTCATTTAAAATATTTAACTATGAAAAGTTACCTTTAATAATGTAATATAAATAGTGGAAAATATTCTTGTTGCAAATAAAAGACTAAAAATAAAAATGAAAAGAATAAAGCTGTCTGAATATAGTACAGTAGCTTATGAAAGGTGACTAGTAGTCGCGTCTGACGACTGTTAAATTTTTCTCCTTGCAACGCGTCGTCACTCCGTCGAGACACCGACAGCCGACAGCCAAAGCATATATACCGTTCATTACTATATATCGTGTCAAAGGAATTATTAATTGGACTTGCACGCTGTGCTGGGAATATCAAAAAGAAACTGAAGAAAAGCTACCAAAAGAGAACTCTTGACGCAAAGGAAAAAAATATCCGCGCTTTCAACGTAAGCTTGGATTTTATCCTCTACACTAGTGCAATATAAAAACGAATACGATATATTCTATAAAAACTTTGAGAGTTACTAATTTTTCCTTCTTTTGTTTTCAAATTCTCTTTACTTTCGAAGGACCGTATTTTACAATACTTTTTTATCTTTGGTAATTTTAATAAGTAATCGCACTTCAAAATCTTTTTATATCTTTGGGTTGAAAAATTTTTTAACGTTATTTTGAATTTATTTAACACGATCGTACGAAAGTAATCTTTCACTCTCGTCTTAAAGAAATTATTTAATCGTAGCTAATAATATATATTTACAAATTAAAATATTTTTACTAAGAAAAATAATTAATTTATTGATAAAAAATAGATAAATTAAGATTTTTACACAAAATAACTTCGTAAATTACTTATGACGTGGATTTCTTTATATTTCATGAATTTGTAAACACAATAACTTTTGAATAATCCAATTTTTTAACTTAACTTTCTCTTCAATCCTTTTATATAATCTCTACAGAGAATCTTTTTGAAAATCTTAGCTCAAAATTATTTTGTTTAATTATTATTAATGTATTTTGAATTGCATACTGTTCAAATTTTAATTTTTAATCAGCCTTATTACTTATTTATCTAAACAAAATTACCAAAAGAAGGCGTGAAAAAAAAAAAAAAAAAAAAAAAGATTGAAAAAAATTCCTAATTATTTTTGAAAAACTTGATAAATTATCAAGTTTGGTTTTCAAACATGAGATTAATTATTTAAATGAAAATAGTTGAAAGATAAAAAGAAGGAAAACAATCGCAGTAGAATTAGAACAGGAATAATAGTTGGAATAGATTTAAGCTAATCAAGAAATACCGATAGCTTAAACTAGACATAGCGAAAGCTTTAGGGAATCGTGAATGAATTGAACCATGTGCACAGCCCTCTAGGAACTATACTGCATGACTGATCAATCAAAACCCCTGTGGCTCTCTGGCGAAACCTATCGGTGATCTCCCTTGGGTTCGCTAACTATTTACACGTGTACCCAAGTCTGTCGGTTTAACGAGTCTCATTAATTATTAAACTCTATTCTGATGAAACAAAACACAAAACTAAACACTTTGTTTCAATTTTCTTTGTTTAAACTGAAATTATTTATTTATATGATCGAAATCTTTTGGTCATTTAAATTCGGCAAAAGTTACAAGTTATTAAAAAAAATAAGACTGTAATTTTTGGAGACACATGGCGCTTAAGCAATGAACAGTGATACGAGAGTGGTGCTCTGAAAGCGGCTAGACGCTTGTAATCGGAGAAGCCGCTGAAATGTGCTCTTGCCGCTTGCTCACTCGCCGCTGACAAACAATTCCCAATTTAAAAAGAGTCCTCAAGCCCCACACACTTTGACTCAAGACCCTGAATATCTTATTCTTATTCTTATTTCTTACATACTCAATGTGACTTATCTATCGCGCTCATACGGAAAAAATGCTTTGGTCAAAAATAATTTTAACATCATCAAAAATTTTTTATGTAATAATTTTTGTCACAAAAAATTGAATTTATTTTTTTCTGAAAAGTTCATTTTTCATTTCTTATTAATTAGATACAAAAAGATAAAATAGAGGTTAATTAAAAAGAAAAAAAAAAGTCATGAGAATATCATTAAAAAAATAAATTAAATATAAATTTTATAATTTATAAAAAATTTTTTCTCTGCAAAGTTTTCATTATTAAAAAATTACTTTCTTTAAAAATATAAATTTTCAACAATGTACGGTAATTAATAAGGTAGATGTTGGTATTTTCATATGCGAGTGAGTTAATCTCACAGCAAAGTAAAATTGAATACCCAGGCATAAGCTGGATCCATGCCGCAGGGGGGTTTGAAAAAAATAATAAATGAGAGTTTTGAACAGGAAAGACGAAGTTCCCGTCATTTAGCCCACGGCGAAAAATTTAGCTTGTGTGTAAAGAAGGTTTTTTTCACGATGTATCGCCGTTGGTTTGTTTGTACACCTGGATATTGAGATGCGCTTTGCTCCTTATTTCTTATTCCTCATTCTGTATCTTAATGGTATTATACCAACAATCTCACTTGAATTTATCAAAAACTCTATTTTTTTGATCGATCGAATTTGTACTTTTATATCTTCATATTATGTCGCTTAAACTATAAAAAAAAAATAAATAAATAAATAAAATTCAACCCAACATAAATAAATCAATACAATATCCTGCCGACTAAATGGTCGGCAATTTATAATAGTAATTTTGACAGCATCTGTGTGAAAATTATATTTTTCATGCATAAAAAATTAAATATTTATTTTTTTTTTTTTTTTTTTTTGTAAACACAAAAAGTTGTGTGTTATTATTTGTTATTTGTCGCTGAAATTATTTTCATATTTTTAAAATATCGTAACTTGTATTTATATTCAAAGCTGAGCGTTTTCACGCGTCCCATGTTTGCTGAATTTAATTTTTCCAAGCATAAATTTCGATGAATGAAATCGGTGTATTTTTTATCGAATATTATATGCCTTACATTTATAAATAATTCATGGAACATTTATTAAAAAATTTTCCATAGTTGAAAAAAAATACTGTATAAATAAAATGAGAAAAACTGTAAGGAAAAAGGAAACAAAGAGTCTTGGACGTAGACAAGAGTCCAGTGAACAATGTCCGTGGTCGAAGGGTCCTCATTCCAGTGTCTATGTCCACCATATTGATCGTGGAGGCGTAGGCACACTCGACCATGTATATAGATATAAATATACAGGTATACACATATACATCTGTAACGGGATGGCTTTATAGGGTGGTATCGACCTCCCTCGGTCTCTCTATACCCCTGACACATCCACCCCTGGGCTCCAGGGGCTGGTAAAGCTCGATCCAACGAGGAAGAACGACGATCTGGATGGAAGAGAAGGCAAGGGTGAGTGGGGTGGTAAAAGCAGAGTAGAAAGGGCGAGGACGAGAGCTGAGAGAGATGAGAGATTCGGGTGGCGTTGGAGCCGACACTCGCGGGTGCCACCGTTACCATGGATACTCACCACCCTCGCTGTGAACAAGCCCTCCACATCATATTGGCATAGTATATTCCCCACACCATAAACCCAAATAATCTAACGGGTGAATCTATTCAAATATACTTTTTTTAACTTCCCGCTTTTTCAATTATTAATTTATTAACTGAAAAATGAGCAATGCTAAAAACTTTTAATTTATTTTTTAATGAAATTCATTTTCTTTTTTTTAAAGATCGCAATTGTTATATTTTTTCTTTTAATTTGTACTCTAGAAGATTGCTATGTTTTTGATCATTCATTTTGCATATTTTTTCTTGTAATTACAAAGTTCAGAATATAATTCTTCGAGAAAATTTGTGATAAACAATTTTATGTTTGACTTTTTAATATTTTTACTACGTCAAATTTTGGCAATCGCGACATTTTAATTAACAACAAAATAACTTCGTCTACAAAAAAGATAGAAAAAAATTTTTTTGTAGTTTTTTAAAGCAGATTTATATTTTTAAACAATTATTGATCTTTAAGGTGATGTGATGACATTTGATTATTTTATCGTCGGTTAAAATTTTACAGACACTTTTCTAGCACTGATAATAAGTAATATTTCACTTTTAAAATAAATCTTGTTCGTTTATAAATGCAAACTTTTTGAATATTTCAAGCAAATACCAACCATTCTGTACTATATTTGTGAACTCACATCATACTGCATCGTTGGTAATAACTGTTGAAGAATAATATTAACATTTAAACGATAAATACTTCTCAAAACAAGTTTTAATTCATCACATACGAAATTAAATGTATTATAAAAAGTGAAAAAAAAAATTAGAGTTCTATTAATTTTAGTCAGTTTCAGTTTCACGTTAAATGTCATTGTTAGAGTATATTTATATTTGTAGAGTACATAAATCAATCAATACATTTTAGTTAATCAAAATTCGTAATAAATGTTGTTGTTGTGTTGACATCAAATGTTACGAATCACTATACACAATTTAGAGATAAAATAAATCACAAGACATTTATTTTTTTTAAATCTCCATCTCTAACTAAAAGTTGCCATAAAATCTATTCAATATTAAAAATTAAAATCTAAATTTTTTTTTAGTTTTATTTAAAATTTTCGTCCATTTACAATTCATTCTATATTTGAATTCACCAGTTGAATAAAATGTTGTGGCGTCAGCCGTAGTTATTGATTATCGAGCAATCGACGATATTCAATTTTTCGAAGTATTTTATGCATTCACTGAAATTTATCCAGTCTCTACTTCTAGTCTCCACTTTCTATAGATTTAAATATTTTCAAGCACCTTCTATGCAAGTTATAAAGCCAAAAAAAAACGATAATTCTAATTAATAATTTTGTACAGTATTTTCTGTATAAAATTTTTTCATTAGACTTTTACAAAGTCTGATATCAAGTACTCAATCAATTAAAAAACTCTCAAAAAGTCAATTTATTGCAGACTTGATACTTTTGCATCAAAATAATTGGACACGTGATCAAGCGAGGATGACTTTTTATCCTCATCGAATGCTTCAAACTTCCCACTACTCTAATCTTTATCAAAATTTATTTTATATCATTCATTTATTTTATTTTATTAGTAAAAAAAATACAGTTATTATGTAATAAATAACTTTGTTAATTTTAATAGAAAATAACTTGAAGCTTCTTGCATTTTTGCGTATTTCGAGCTAAAAAATGTTAATTACTCTATACAATTATAGCTTTAATCAAGAATAAAACTGAAAAAAATAAAAGCAAAAAAAGGATGTTGAATACACATCAGTGTCTCATCAGTCAGAAGTTTCCTTGAGGGTTGTGAGGACAGTAGGCTGAGGGTTGGCAAGTTGTCATCGTAGTCGTAGTAAATGCTAGTAGAGAGCAGAGAGTAGAGAGTGAAGAGTGGAGCAGTGAAGCCGAAGCTGAGTGAAAAGCTCGCTCACAATTCTCGAGAATACATTGACGAGGACGTTGACAGAGAAGCCAAGAGTGAAAGCAGAGCAAGCGAGAGGGTGGTACGCGAAGCGAGGCTCATTTTGTCGGCAATGGATCCCGGAGTTGGTCCCTGCAGGCTCTAGGCGAAAGCAGGAGGCGCGGGTGCCACCGGAGGTGGTAGATACGCCGCGGTGAAGAGCCAACTTCCAAGGGTAGTTTAGGGTATGAAGAGAGCATTGTGGAACGAGAACGAGAACGAGAACGAGGATGAGGATGAGGATGAGATTGCACAGGAAGAGGGACGAAGTAAGGGCGAGGAAAATGATGGGGCTGGGGAAACGTCGAGGAACGCCTGGCTGGCGACATTATTAGACGCCCCCGGTGAGTGAGTGTATAGTGTGCTGTGTACTAAGAATAGAAGAGGGGCTGAGAGACAGCGACTGAGTAATGAGAAGAGAGTTCTGTTATCAGCTCTTTCAAGAGATAGTCATACACTCTAGACTCCAGTACACGTCTTTATAGTTTGTACTTGTACATGTATAAGTACAAAGAGAGACAGAGTGTATTCACTTCTCATCGCAATTCAAGAACCTTTTTTGCCAGTCATCTATTTTGTCTGTCCTAGAAGTAGCATCAACGAGGTCTAGAAAGCTCAATCTCAAGCTCTAAGCTCTAGCTGAAGAATGACAACGATCGAGTGGTTTATCTGCAGGTCGAAAGTCTCTTTACTTTCTGGTTCTTGAGCTAAGGGGGGTGGATAACAAATGAAAACAAATAGATGGCTGCAATTTCAGCGACTCATATCATGGTCCTTTGCATCGAAAGCGTCTTCTTTTTGTCAGCAGTCGAGAAAAAGAATCAGAGTCATACTCGTATTCGTATTTTCTGAATTCAGGATTCTGAATTAGAGGATAGCACACAGATATTGCTGATATATACTGTATAGATGATGAGGAAAAGGGTAAAGACAAAGAAAGTTCTCTCAGCGGTGCTACCCCCTGTGAGGAGGCTTATCGCTTGTGCTCCAACGACTGGTTAAAAAGAAACGGTGCACAGTGCACTGGGTTTATCCTGAAATTAAACGCTGTCGGTTATCCGACAGGGGCTTTAAACGAACGCGGGTAGACGGCTTTTATTCGATTCTAGATGCGACGGGCGAGATAGGCAGACTCACCCCATCATGTGCTGGTGGTTTAACATTCAGAGTGTGGTATACGAGAGTACAGGAGAATATGCGAGGACAGAATAGTCAAGAGAATTTGAAAGACCGAGCAGAGGGATAAGGGTGAAAGAGGATAACTGGAGGCTGGAACTGGAACTGGGAATAGAAACGGGAATGGGGCTGATATAGTCTCCATCACGGGGAATTAAAATCAGCGGGACACTCTCGTTAGTGGGGACGAACGAGTCAGAATTAAAATGGCTGTCACACGCAGCCGAGGATTGCTCTACTGTATTTCGACGTGGTATAACCTCTCTACCCCCCTTCAGCCCCTTTTGTGATAACGTCAAACCATTTTTTTTTTTTTTTTTTTTTTTTTTTTAATACCGTGCACAGTCTTTTCGTCTTTGTGTTTTCACGTTTTTGTTTCTTTTTATATCTTCTTTTTTACTCTTTAGATTTGATGGTATCTTACGACGCTATCATCCACTATATCATTTTTGTGAGCTAAGAATGATAATGCTCCAAGCGAAGGATTTTGCCTTTTTATGGCGAGACTGTTAATTTTTAAAATGTTACAGTTCTCAGTATAATTATTAACGCTCGGAAGAGATAAGAGATGATACTTTTTGTTGAGCTTTTATTCAAGAAGGCTATCAAAAGATACCAGAGACATTTCACGGTTCTAGATAAGGATTTATGCTTCAATTACTTTTTTAATTTTTGTTGTAAATGTTTGTAATGACAGAAATTATTTTGTTTATTCAGAAAAAAAAAATTATTTTGTAGTTGGTACTTCAAAATTTTAAATGTTTTAATTTTGATCAAAAATTGATGAAAAAATTTTTTTTATTTAAATTTGGTATTATTGGAAAATTCTTGATACTTAATAATAATGAAATAAATATTTTCATCCGTCGACTCCCACACTGATAGAAGGATTTGTTTGTAGTTAAAAAGATTTGTTAATATTTAACAAATCATTTATTAGAAGCCATTTGTTAGTCCTTAACAAATATTTCTTAGTATTTAAAAAGATTTAGTAATATTTAATAAATGAATATCAGATTTATTAAATACAAACAAATCATTTTAAATACTAAGAAATATTTGTTTAATACTAAAAAGTGGTCTCTAATAAATGATTTGTTAACTATTAACAAATATTTTTTTAAAACAAATAAATCCTTCTATCAGTGCATTTAACCAATGTTAAAAATAAACCATTTTCATCGTAAAATGTACGACATTATAGAATTATTTATTTTCATAGTTAACATTCTTGTCAAAAATTTTTTTTAAATCCATTCAACTTTATCATAAACAAAGTAAATGTTAATAATTGTCATGATTCATTATTAAAGAAAATCAAAAAAATTTTAAACTGTAAAAAATCACTCATTTGACTTGTAATGTTCATAACAAATAATTAAAAGTCAACAAACTATTCATATGAGAATAAAAATATTAATCGAATTTAATTGATAGTTTTTTAATTTTCTCCAAGTAAAGAAGCCATTGAATAAGACATGGAAAAAATAAAAAATAAAATTTTTAGGATAAAATGCAAAACCTTTACTTCATCCTTGGTAGAACAAAGGGTATGAATTTTAGCATTTACTTACACATTTAATTAAAAAAAAAGCGTATAAAAAACGAGTGAATGTTGCTGAATCAAGTTTTCAAAGAGACGAGTATATTTGAGACTCCCTCATGCTGGTTCATCGCTCATCCCGTAGTCCTGCCTTAGGGGGTTGAAATTAAAATGACAACGAGGGCAGGAATTGTAGGGTGGCGAAAAACGTGTTCCCCCTGTTGAGAACCAATCCTCTACGAGCTTTTATGGGGACGCCATTGCCTTCACTCACACTCACTTTCATCTAGCTCTTTTTTCCTCGCCTTTCTTTCAACCCTCCAGGCTCTGAGGACCTTCTTGTGGTCGGGGTTATATGCACGAAACAGCATAAAAAGAACGCAAAAGTTTGGAGAGCTGCTGGGAATCGATATAGAACCGTAAAAAATAAATAAAATGGAGAGAAACTCGGTTTTTTTTCTCTTATAGATTGAAGAAAAAAGCTCTCATCATTTCTCCATTTAAATCACGATCGTCTCAATTTTCTTTTTAGCATTGCTTTTTTATTTTTATTACTTTTGCTTCATTATTTTTTCGTTTTTCTTTATGACGACTAGTTTGATGACACTTGAGAACCCGAGAAAATATCGATGCGCCGAGACTGATGAATTATTTTTTTTACCAATCCCTCGTAAAAAGCTTCTATTTTTTTATTTATTAAATTCCGTACAAGTCGAAAGCTCAAGTCTCTTCATTTGATGATAACTTTTAAGAGTAATTATCGCTTCTCTCTCTTTCCGACAATATTTTTTTTTGTTTTAATAACTTCATAATAAAACTGGAAAAAGAAAATTAGTTAATTGGCTGCATATTTCGCACCGGCTTTGAAATTTTTCCTTCGAAAGATCATTTATTTGTTTATTTTTATTTATTCCCTCATACATTTCCATAAAAGTGCAAAACATTTTTATATAGAACCAAAATAAAATACAACATAAATACATACGTAGAAAAAAATATGTAAATTCATTGACAATAACAATAATACATTGCAAAAGGAAAAACTTATTATAAAAATGACTAATCAGATTTAATAATGCATGTGATTTGTTTATTGTATAATTATTTATGATAGGTAACATTAAACTTAAGATTAATTGTCTTAAATTAAATATCTTTATCATAAAAATAAAATTTTTTGATCATAAATTTTTTTAGTATGTAATTATCTAATATTGATAAATTCTTCCAACAAATATATTTATTTTTAATTTTCTTATTATCAATTTAATTAAATATTTCAAGTATAATTATTCAAATAATTTTTATTTAATATAAAGGTATTTATAAACATAATAGAGCAGTATTCTACCTCTCTTAAAGCCTATTTTTAAATAATTCATCTCACGTAAATTTACATCTCCATAAAAACTATTATACCTTTTAGCACGTTTATTTATTAAAATTTTCCTTTTCAATTTCCGTTATATTATCTTCTACTCAGAAAATCTGCCTGTATTATATTCAAGCTAACAAGTCTTAGCCACAAAAAAGCTAAAATATGAAGTTATTTAAATTTTAATATGAAAACAGCGTGGTAGAATATGAAGATTCTTCATCGAGAAAAAAAAAAACTAAAAAAATTCCACTTTTAATCTCCTTCATTTTTTTTTTATCTATTAAAACCTACCTCTGATACCCTTTCAAAAAAATTTTACTTAGCGTAGTAAAATAACTCTATTAAATAATAAAGGCAATAGATTTTCAATATTTAAATTTTTCTATGAATATAACTAAGCAAGTTATGCGCTTTTCTTCACTATTAAAACCAAAAAAAAAAAATTATTAGCTTCAATTTTTAATATTTTTTATCGACATGTGTCTACGTTTTGTTATTTAAAAATTTACTTTTATTTTTTCCCAAGGATGTCCGAGTCTGCATGTGTTGCTCGAGACAAATTTTGCTGCATGATATCTTTCGAACGAATCTACTGATCCAAATAGCTCTTCCTGTAATCGAAGAATTTTATCAAACCTTTAATCTCATCGAAGTCTAAGATATAGTCAGCAGTAAATAAAAAAAATTTTAGTTTCTTTTTTTTTACAAATTTCTCTGCTCATCGAACAGTAATTAAGATCTCAAGAAATTTTTTAGATTATTACGCGTTTATAAAATTTGAAATAACATTTTAAAACATTCACCGAATTGAGGAAAAAAAATAAAATTGATCCAAGAAAATAATTCTTGACCTAAAAAAATTATTTTTTAGAGTTCTATCAAAAAATTCTTGAATTTTTTATGAAATTATTCTTGATTCAAGATGCTCAAACTCTTCAAAATATCTTCTTGGTTCAAAAATTTTTTCTTTTAAATCAAGTGAATTTTTTTTATCAGTGTAAAAAATTTTTTAGTCCCATATTTGTTTAACAAAAAATAAGCACACATAGTTTGAAAATTACTAGGTCTCAAACTTTGAATCTCGAATGTTTTTCCTCTCATACTCATAATGTAAATGAATTTAAATATCCTACTTAATGTTAATTACAAAAAATCAGCTCAAATCTTCCTTATAATTGGTTTAAGCTCTGTGAGCTCAGAACTTACAAAAAAACTTCAAACCCAGACCCGTTACTGTCACGAAGTTTCCTTAATTTACATAACAATCTTATCCTGTTACGTATTTACCAACAAAACTTTGTTTTCTCTATTCCTACGTACAATACTGACAAACTTCATCCTACTTAGAGTAGATTAGAAAAAATAATATCACCGATGAAGCAAAAAATTTTTTTCTTCAATCTATGCTCTGAATTACATCTTGCACAAATAATTATCAATTATTACTTACATAGCGAATTATAAAAAATACTTTGGACTCAAAAAATGAAGTGACAAGTAAACCTTCACGTGCAAGTACCAAAAAAAAAAAAAAAAAAATTAGGGTTAACATACTCCACCGCAAACAATAATTACCCATCGTAGAAAATGATTCGGGTAGTTTTTGATTGAGTAGTAATATAAACGCGTATATGAATCAAGATCCCACGTCATTCATAAGAGGTTTAATAGCCGCGGTAGACCCGATTCATCCTACAATAATATGACGGAAACGTCAGTCAATTAATAAACATAACGAACCTGACCATAATTTCCGCTGTTGTTGTTGCAGTCGTAGTACATAACGAGAGAGAAAGCGTTGAAGATAAAAAAAGATGGGACTAGAAACGGGAAAGAAAAGGGAAAAAAGCTTTGAGAGTTTAGTTTGAGGGTGGATAAGGTGAAGAGAGAGCAAAACAGCATTTAAAACGCGCGGAAGCGCCGGCCATTATATATGCGGCTTTATGATTGGTCAGATCCGTATCTCGACAGCCGGTTTCCGCTTTTCAATTCTCTCTTGGTCCCGCCGCACGTCAAAACTTTCGGAACAGAACCTTTTAACAGCGTGCACGTGCCGCGAGAGTAATAGCTGGCTGCTGCACTCTCCTGATGTTATACCGCTTGTTCTATCCTTCTTTGTTTTAATTTTTTTCATATTTGTTTTCATTTTTTTATACTAAACCTGCTCTTGGACCTCATACACTTAATCTCCTCACTTTGACCTGTTTTATATACCTTTTCATTCACTCAGCTATTCACAAAGCTTATCTTTTCCGTTTATTTTCATCAATATTATTATACATTATACCTCGCTTTCAAACGTCTCGTGCCTCTTTTCTAAATTATTGGCAACTATTGTTTTTTTTTTTACTATTACTCTATTCATCCCAGCCATTGTTACCTTCTTTTCTTCTTTCTTCTTGTCCTCATCGACTTTACTATGTTGACCTTTCATTTCTCGACTCTTCGACTTCTTAAAACTTCTACGTCTATTGTCCAAAATATCAACTTCTCCTTTCTTTTATAGTTCAGTTATTAAAAAATTTTCTGTTTTTTCGGTAATATTTTTTAGTTTAATTAATTTATTTGTTAGTTTATTATAATTTTTTTTTTTTTTTCGAATTTTAATGCATTTTACGTTTTGACAATTCAACACAAACATATATAAAATATAAAGATACTTAAATCAACAGATCTCTACAAACTTTTAAAATATTTGAGGTAAAAAAATATTTTTTTTCCAAACATTTTTCGGCATAATAATTTTTTAAACGTCAGTACATAATTAAAAAATTTTTTACATATTTTTAAACTCTTGTTTTCTATCAAGAAAAAAATTTACTTCATTTAATATACTATAGAAGAGAAGCCGATGACAAAAATTGGATTATTAGTGCATGTAAAATTTCTACAAAAGATCCTTGTTAAAAATATCTTTACAAAAATCATAAATAAAAATAATAAAAAGGAGAAAAAAAAAATACAAAGCAACTTCTTAGCCGTCATTATAGAAGACATTTTTTTATATCGACATTATTTGTAATGTTTTCTTTATTTTAATTTTAATTTGATTGTTCATCAATGCAACAGACCACAGATTGGTTTAAAATTATTCAATCATTATAATTGCTGGAAAAATAAAAAAAAACTATATTAAAAAATGTATCCAACCATTTGTTACTGAAGAACATTGTTATCTTTTTAATAATGAACGATGCCTGAGATATTACCAGCCCTTAAAATTGAAAATGCGGGTGGCTTAATATGAACACACAGGGGATGATTTTAGGGCAGGCGAAACGGTTTCATTACTAAGCCTGATGCTCATGAGGGACAATATCCTAGGATCCTTTCCATTCCCCAAGGGGAGACCGAATTCGGATGTCGACTCCCATGAGGGATAAACGCTATCAGATTCAACGAGTAGAATTCTCTTCGGTATCATCTCTTACGCATCTTTCCCTTCATCGAAAATAAACACTTACTTTCAACTCCTCGTAATTTCATGCGTCCATTTGTCTAAAAGTAATGGCCGGGAAAAATGCACTGGAATTGTATTGAAGCAAAAATACAAAAAAATTAATCATTAATCAGATGAATAAAATCTGATTAAACATTTAAAGAAAACAAAAAAAAAATTCACCCACTTCTCAAAAAAAATAAAATAATTATTTTACTTTAAAAATCTGCATACGATCATTCAATTCGATTAATTGTTTGCATAAACATATGCATTCGTTTGTCGGCGTTTATTCAACATATATATCAAGCGGTTCCTTTGAAGATCCCAGCAACGTTGCGTTTAAATCTGTACCACTATACACGTCGCACGATAAAAAATAAAAAATATAAATCTAAAGCGAATAGGAGTGTATTCGGCATTACGATTAGTATTTAATGCCAACATTTTAAAAAGAGAGAACCTCGGCATTTTTACCTCGGTATCAGATGTGTACCAGCCCCCAAGGGTTTTAGACCAGTTATTAGCCATCTGACAGGCCCATAATCTCTGAATTCTATAAATATAATACCGCGTAACACGCTGAGATCTCCTTCAATACCCAAACAAGTATAATATTAAACGGCTAAAGTGGGAAACTTTTAAACGGTTAAATATTCTGCCTCACAAATAAAAGTATTAATCACCATCAATCATTTACTGAATACAAATCTCAATTCTCAATGTATAATATATATCGACTACCAACCATAACTGTTGATTTGCCAAACATTAATAAACCAAACACTTGAACTTAAACTTATGCATGTTTCAACATAAAAGATTCCTTGTTAAAAAGTTTCGACGGAAAAGTTTGTATCTTTTAGCTCCGTTGATATGAAGGTTAATGTTGATAGTTGCATGATGTATATGTTAATATATATTGGATAACTAAATAAGTAAAGTATGTATCCTCCACAGATAGAACATACACATATAACTTATAAGTATCAAGAGTTTTAAAATAAACTGAGGTAGAGCCTCTGAATTTCCGGTTTTTAGCACCCATTGTAGCTCTATCATAAAGAAGGGATGTATTCGCGCGTAACGAATAATATTGCGTAACATATTCCAATTCATTAGAGCGCGAAGAATTGAGAGAACTGCAGGTATATTAAATGGCAACTCAGTTGTAGATGATAATAACAATAACAATAATAATAATGATGATGATAATAATAATAATAAACTAGAAGAGAATTCACATCTGCCTCACTCCATGAATTCTTTGATATATCACATGCCGTTTTGTATTATATTCATAGCAGTATAATCACAATCCTATCCTGAATCCCGCAACTAGAGGAACAAAGCAACTTGGCATTTACTATCAATCGATTGTATAATCTTGCATCCAATCTGTAGCTGTCCACTTAAAAACTCATCCCTGCCCAGGGGGGATGTGTCACATGAGGAAAAAAAAAAAAAAAAAAAAATTTAATTAGGTTTAACAAATTTAAAGTTCAAATTATTTAAGTAAAAAAAAAAAAAAATAACTAAATAAATCAAAAAGAATGAAAAGGCTGTCTCGAGGTCCTGATGATGATAATGATGCTGATGATAATGTAGAAGAGGCGTGTTTGCGTGTGGAAGCGAATTGAGAGAACGTACGTGAAACGTGAAGACGAATTGGCGCCCGAAGGCCGAGGGGTTGGGCAACGGTTGGTCGCCATGACGACTAGCAACCCCTGCGATCCCTCGGAACCCCTACAGTCGAGCTTGGTTGAAAGGGTGGCCCAGGGCGGTGCGGACCAGGTTAGGTTAGTCTCAGTAAATGTCACACGAAGGGGACAAGGACGGAGATTCCTCGCCGCACCAAGATGGCTGACTTGACACCACCATGTCAATAACACCCTCTCGGTCGCCTCATGCGCAACCCTCTTTCTTCCCTTCTATTCCGAATACAACTCATCCTACCGCTCGCATTACTTTCTTCTGCTCTCTACTCCTCACCCTTCGTCAGAAAATATGTGCGTGATACTACAGTATTTTGTACTCTCTACGTGGGTGAGCTAAAAACTATAAAATACTTGGAAATATTGAGAGGAATTTGTTCTCTTCTCTCACAATGCATACTCGCTATCACTCCCTTTTTTATTTCCTTCACTCTGCAAGTAATTAATAAGAGTTGAGAGGACCGGTTGAGTGAAGCTAAAAATATACTTGACCAGTTTTTTTGTGTACTGTCAATAAAGATAGGCTTGTAAAATGCTATTTTAGTTATTGAGTGTTTTTATAGAAATTTTGTTTTCGCCCTTTTTTACTTTTTATGCTTTTATTTTCACCAATTTTATTAGCTGGGCTTTGTCATGAAAGCTTTTATATTACTTTTACTTGATAGTTTTTTAAATGAGTAGCAGTCATTCAAGTATTGAAAAACTTTTATTTATTAGATACTATTTTTTAAAGTAATTTTTGGCTATTCGATCAAAGTTCATTTTTATTGCAACATTTTTGCTTACATTTAATGAACAAACATAAAATTATACGATTTTATCAATTTAAGTCATTTTACTTTCTAATTTTAAATATTACGTGCTGCATGTTTCAAGCTTCAAAATGTACTTTTGAAAAAAAATTATTTAAAAAACTTAATAATTTTTTATTTATAAAAAATTTCAAGTTTCAATGTTGGGAAAACTTCTTCTATAAAATACATTTGAATCTTTTGAAGTAAATAATTCTCAACATGATTTAAATTACACAAAAAAAATGTATTTTGAGTACAATTTTACGAATGTTCTTTAATTTTTTTTTTTTTATACTTGAAAATTAGTAAAAAAAATTATTTTGAAAAATTTAACCAAGAAAAAAAATTTTTAATTCACGTGAAATTAACTATGTAAACTTAAAAAAATCTTGGTTTGATAACTTTTCTGCTTCATTCAAAAAGAACTTGTTTAAAGTTTTTATCTCTTGAACGAGATTAATTTTCTATCAGTATACTAACAATACATTTTGAAAAGTTCTCTTTCTGTCAGCATATATTTTTAGTTTTTGACGTCATAAATCTTGAATCCAAAAAAATTAATATTTTTAAAGTATTTTATCGAGCGCGCTTAAAGAAAAATAAAAGAAATAATATTTTTAATAACAATTTTTTGATCAGATATTAATTAATACTTCATAAAATATATGAAAAAAAATTTAAACCGAAAAATTAAAATTCCAAAAAGTTACAGATTGAATAAATAGTCTTTATAAAAACATATTCTTCAAAATTGAATTTTAAAAATATTAAAAAAGGCTTTAAAAATATTTTTAAAATTGAATTCTAAAAATATCATAAAAGACTCTTAAAAAAAATAATTAATCAAAAAAATAAAATTTAAGGGCAGTTGATCTTTAGCGGATATATTTACAATTTAGAACGCAGATAGTCTAGGTTATATAATAGGTCACACGATTGTGCCTCGGGATCTCGAGGGTGCGATAACTTTCGTGGCGAGCTGTATCCGACGAGATGAGACCCTCACATAGGGGTTATCTCCCCTCGGGTGTTGGGTGTGTTTGGTTGCTTGGCAACGACACCCTCCAAGTCCGGACTGCGATTGGCTCCGTTCTCTTTCCTGTCTTAGTCCTTGTCTCTCTCTTTTTCTCATTCTCTCTCGTTCCAGCTTGTCTCACCTTTGGATTCCACCCCTTTCATTTATATCAGCAACCCTATCAGTGTACTGTACTGTACCGTAGTGTAGTGTAGTGTAGTGTAGTATACCCTTCGGACTCAGTATACCATCAGGCAGTGGACCCGTTCAATTTACCATCCTCCTATCAACCTCTCAATCCCCTTCTGCATGTCACCAATAAACTCTGTTGAAGAACCAAACCACTCAAAACATCACTGATGCAGCACATGTACCGAGCTAATAATTTCTTGTGTACGTCCTCCATAAACCTCGCTCTTCTCATCTACCTCTCGCATACGTTTACATATACACGTCTACCTTCGATCAACTCTCTATACGTCATTTAATTAAATTTTCTACTCGTACCCTTTCTTTGATCTTAAGTACTTGCCTAATCGACTGAAGGGTGCCACGTAATTTCGTCAAGATGACGTGTATTTTTTTAAATAAATCCAAAAAAAACAACCTGGGTAAATCTCAATGTTTATGCTTCAAGCATTTTCATTTTATAATCAAAGTAATCGATTAACCGTAAAAAAATTTCAGTTGAAAATCTACCATTGGCTTTAATTTTAGAGTTTCTTTGAAATGTATTATTTAAAAAAAAAAAAAACTTGAAGCAAAAAAAAAAAATTATTTTATTTATAATTATTACTATGACTTTTGAATTAAGAAAAAATTTTACTTATTAATTATTCAACTTTTTTTTTCAATTTTTAAATCAATGAATGATTTGAACATGGAAAAATTAAGATACTAAATTTAAAATACGTTTTTTTGAATTTTCTTATGTGATTTTCGAAAAAATCCCACATTTTTAACATAAGAAACGCCATTTTCAGGCATAGTGTCAGTTACAGTATCGAAATTATACTACTGTATGATTTTTCGGGACTTTTAACAAAATAAAATCGATAAATTAATTCGCTAAAAATTTAAATACTCTTAACTAAATTAAGTCAGGACAAACGATGTAAAAAACGGAAAAAAAAAATCGAAAAATTACATTATAAATAGCAATAAGCTTCGCTTCGTATAAAAAACTAGAAAAATTGCAGTTCGAAATAATATTTTTCTAAATTTGAACTTTAAATGTTAATTTTCAGAGCTTTGATTGTAATATTTAAATTTTGCAATGTAATTCTTACAAAATCTGAAATAATTACAATCTGAAACTGTAATTTTTCCAGTTTTTTTTTTTATAAAGAGCCACGTTACATTAAATAATATAATTTTTTTATTTTTCTTTTTTCCGTATTGTATTTAGAAAAAAAAAGGAAATGAAGTCCATTTTTAGATTATCATTTTTAGATTGCAAGAGCAAGACATCCTCAGCGCTTGAAGGAGGTCAAAAAATAAAGATAAACTTTGATCGGAACTTTGAAGTTTTACCAAAAGTTATTAAAACTCTTTGATAAGTGATATAAATAAACTTAGATTTTATTATGGGCATTTGAATAGCACATTCAGTGAACGAATAGGAATATTGTCTAACTTGGAGCATTATATGCTCAGTCGACCTCTAGAAATCCGATTATAGACAAATGGTAGCACAAACGTTTAACGATAGTACGCGCCATTGAAGATGATTCGAATATATTTTCTGACTTGGCTTGGAATTTAACAAATGGCTGGTGCCTGGCACTCTCCTTTGGTTGTTATGATTTAGAAAAAGAAGAATAAAAAAACGATTCCTTTGAATCGATAAAGGTGCAGACACATTCTACCATTTCATCATATTGAAAATGTTTGGCCTACCACTTGGAGGATTAGGCCTCTCGCTTTCGCTCCTCTCTCCACAATACACCATTGATATCTTTAAATGGATTTTCTGTATAATGTCCATTCAATCCAGAGTCTGGAGTGTGTTTTGACGCTTGTGTCACTCGTAACTCGGTGATCCTAAGCTTTCTTATTCTGTGTATACTTAACCCTTTTTACGGATGTCTTTCTGTCGTTTCTTTCTATAATTGTTGACAAAACTGAATAATCTGTGAATACGAGCAAGGATTACCTATTATTCAAGTTTATATCTCTATTATGTTCATTTGTTCAACTCTATAAAAAACATAAATAAATACTAGACTAATTTTTGGATTACAGCTGTAATTTTTTTTTTTTTTTTTTCAGATCAATACAAAACGCAGTTCCAGGAATGGATTAACCAGCAATGCATTACAGGTTTTTAAGCAATTAGTATTTTTTATAGATCTATTGTTGCGTTAAATATTTATTTGTTTTTATGAACTTTTATTTAATATATTTTACGAAAATTATTTAATTATTCACTTATTGCATTAAAAAATACAAAATTTCTTCTGGCAAAAATTAGATTTAAAATTAAAAAAACCTAGTAGATTTTATTTGGAGCGATGAAAATGAATATTGGTGAGGTAAAGGATTAAAGTCATGGTCGTTAGTTATAAACTAAGAGCGTTATCCGATTTTACGTAAATAATAAAATAATCGTTTTGAAAAAAAAAAAAATTTTTTTTCAAAAATTTTTTCAACTTTAATCTATATTATTAAGAAAATAAGCAAAATTTTGTGGCCAGGATAGTCATATAATAAAATTGGTTTTTTTAGTGAAATTTAGTGTCATTGCAAAGGTCTTGATTTGAATTTGTGCTTTTTCAAGATTTAATATCATTCTCACCGATAGTCAATTTGTTATGATAAGTATTTAGGCTGAATTCATAAATGCTCTATCTCTTGATAGACCTTGTATCTTGTGAACTATTGACATTTTTAAAGATATAAGTTCATCCCGATGTTACGCTCATCAAGACCTTTCATTTAAGTACCCACATCAATTTTTCATATATTTATATATATTATATATATGTAAGTATGAAAAATATATGAAAATGCATGTGGGTACTCAAATGAAAGCTCTTGATGAGTGTAATATCGGGATGAGCTTATATCTTTAAAAACGTCAATAGTTAAAAAAGTACAGTGCAATTTAACAAAATTCATTATTTAATAAAAAGAAATCTTATTTGAAATTTTTTTTAGAACTGAACGTGTTTTTAATTTTTAAATTAAATTGAAGAACACCCTGATAAATTGATATATTTTAAAAAATATTTTTATAAATATTAAATAACATACATGATAAAATCTTGTGAGAAAAAATTTGTAAATTTATAATTTAGCCACTTAGTGGTACAAGTATGCACTATAATAAAATGATTACGTTTAATATTCGATATTAATTAATTAAAAAATAACAAAATAATTTAAAAATAAAAAATTGGAATAAATTAAAGTAAAGTTCAACTTTTTAAATTAAAATTTATTAATTTAGCTAATATTTGACAGCGTTTATTGATGGAACATTTAATTTTATTACAAGAGCGATTAAATCTATTTATTAATAAATTTTATTTGCTTAAGTAATTATAATTAATCAATACATTAAATGAATTTTTAAATAGAATTGTCTACAACTAAATTTTTTCTATTGATTTTTTATTTTTAATGTTATTATAAAATTAAGTGCGTGAACAATTAACAATTGACAATTTTTATTGATTAACGAACCGAAAAAGCTTTCAATATTAATTCAACTGCAAACAGATTAATTTAGTTTAGCTCACTATACCGCAAAACGTTTAAAAAACTATTGAGTGTAAAAAACAAAATAATTCTTTTGTAACTGTTTTCAGAGTTCAACGATGTAGATATGGAGTTTGAAGAACTTGCGGAGAAAAACAAAATTAATGATAAAGATAAAGTTAAAGCACCTGTTGAAGAGCCTAAAAAAGTCCCTAAAATTTATTACGGATCAAGAACTCACCGGCAGATTTCTCAAGTGATAAAGGAACTTCGAAGGACTGCATATTCAAACGCTAAAATGACAATATTGAGCAGCAGAGATTTTACATGCATCCAGAGCTCGAGTAGAAATAAAACTGAACTGTGCAATGATTTATTGGACCCACTTAAGAAACAAGGATGTCCGTTTTATAATGAATCAAATAAACGTGTCTTATCAACTTACAAAGGTTTAGATAAATCCACGCTACCACAACCCTGGGATATTGAAGAATTGGTGGAAGTAGGAAAGGATTATGGCTGCTGTCCGTATTTTGCAGCAAGAAATCTTATGCCAGAAGCTGATATTATTTTTTGTCCGTACAATTACTTAATTGATCCGAATATTCGAAAGAGTATGCAAATTTCGCTGAAAGATGAAATAGTTATATTGGATGAAGCTCATAATATTGAAGACATTTGCCGAGACAGTGCCAGCGATACATTTAGAGTTGATGAATTGATGGAAGTTATTAAAGAGTGTGAGCATTTGATAACAAACGTTGCAAAGGAAAAAATTCCTCAGTATGCGCCGACGATTAAAACTTATTTAGAGACTTTCAATCAATTCATTGAAATTACTGAACTCAAGTGTAAGGTAAGGCATTAATTATAATTTTAATTTTAATTAAAAATTCTATGAGCATTTTTTTTAATGACAATAAATTTTTCAGGACGGTAAAAGTGAACAATTGACGAGTAAATTTTGGAGCAGTCGCGAACTTTTGGAGTTAATGAGTGTTAATAAATTAGAAAGGCAGACTCATTATCAATACAAAAAAGCTGCTTTGGACGCCATCGAAAAACACAATGAGGCAAAAGAAAAATCACGTGAGCAACCTAATCCACACGGAGATCCTAAAAAGCTAGTTTCAGATCCTACTATATCGCCCAATACTGTTCGTGTTCTCGAGAGAATTAATTTAGCTATCGACATGCTGACGTCAGACCAGTTTTCATCCGATTTTCGAGCACTAATAAGAGAAGTTCCGGAAAGATTTTGTCAAAAGATAATAACAGTAAGGATATTATATTTTTTATAAATTATCTATATTATTAAGAGAATAGAGGCTGCATTTAAAAATTCTTTATCTCTAGATACATAATTAAGAAATTACCTTGTATCTTGAGAACTATTGACATTTTTAAAGATATAAGCTCACCCCGACATTACACCCATCGAGACCTTTCATTTGAGTACCCACATGAATTTTTCATATATTTATATATATATTATATATATGTGTCAGAGAGGCAGGAGTTATTGTTGGAGATTCGGTATTTTGTGATTCATTCATTTTTATTATTACAATTAATTAATATTCACAATTACAACAAGATCAATTATTCAAATGAATGGACAAACTCGTACAAGGTTAACTCGATTTAGAATTCAAACAATATTAATAATATCTTGCGATAGACCAAGACTTAGGAAATAACGAATTCGCGATCACCAGGACGTCCGTTCGATCTCAATCTCAAAGCAAGACTGTCTTTTCAAAAACTATTCTCAAATAGTCTGCCTGCTGCACATTTCTCTTTTCCTTATTAATTTTATGATACCCCTATCGTCCTGGGATCCCGACTACGTTGACAACCATGTGCCTACCTAGGCCTAAGCCTACCGCAATAGAATAATTTAGTTATATCTTATTTTACAAAATATTGAAGTAACAGTACATTTCTTAAAATTACTAAAAATAGAAATATCCTAAAGAATATTCTCATCGCTTCGTCAGAAAATACTCAACTGTACTTTACTCTCCGACATATGTATTTATGAAAAATATATCAAAAATGCATGTGGGTACTCAAATGAAAGCTCTTGATGAGTGTAACATCGGGATGAGCTTGTATCTTTAAAAACGTCAATAGTTAAAAAAAAGTACAGAGTAATTTAACAAAAGTAATAATTTTATTTTTAGTTAATAAGTTACGGCAGTTTTATAGTGACTCGGTTAGTAATTTTAGTTTGTTTGAATTAATAAAATTTTTCAGAGATCGCCAAGTGCCAGTCAAAAGCCTCGAAATCAGCGAGTTCGAATGCTTGATTTGCTGTGTATGAATCCAGCAGTAGTATTTTCTCCACTAGCCAATACAGCTCGATCAATAATCCTTGCATCTGGTACATTATCACCGACATCTTCATTCTCCAGTGAATTAAACACTAAATTTCCGCACATGCTCCACGCAAATCATGTAATCCCTAAAGAGCAAGTTTTTGTAAAAGCTATAAGTCAAGGGCCAAATGATGTATCCCTTCGGGCAACTTACGCGAATGTCAACACGTGGAGATTTCAAGATGAGCTTGGACAAGTTCTTCTCGACGTATGCCAAACAGTGCCTTTTGGAGTTTTATGTTTTTTTTCGTCGTACACAGCAATGAAAACATTGACGGACAGATGGTGGCAAAATGGCGTGATGACTAAGTTGCACCAGTGCAAGCGCGTCCTGGAAGAACCACGTGTCAGCAAAGATTTATCAGAAGTGATGCGCGAGTATCGTTCAATAATCAGGCAATGTGAAGAGGGTACTATGGAAGACAATAGGATAACCGGTGTAATTCTTTTCGCCGTCTTTCGTGGTAAAGTCGCTGAAGGAATTGACTTCAGTGATAACGAAGCACGCTGTGTCATCACCATTGGGATCCCTTACGCCGTGAGAAATGATCCAGCGGTTGAACTCAAGCTCGCTTACAATGATTTTCACTCCAAGGAGAGAAAGTTACTCCGCGGAACTGAATGGTATGCTGTTCAAGCTTTCCGAGCTCTGAATCAAGCTCTCGGGCGGTGCATCAGGCATAAAGGCGACTGGGGCGCCATATTATTAATTGATGACAGGTTTCTGCTATCTCAAAATCAAAGCTATCTTCCTAATTGGGTCAGGTCTATGTGGAGCAATCGTTCTAAAGACTATAATCTCCGTGAAAACCTTAAACAGTTCGTCAGTCAAAGGACTAAGGCTGATATTGAACGTAAGATGTTAGTAGATTAATTTAAAAAAAGATTTATTTAGTAACTTATGCTCATTCGGGCATCAATTTAATAATAACTTCTTTTTCACAAAATAATGTTCGGTAAAATATTCTGTTTTTGTTTATTTTTTTATTATTAATGTATATAGTGATATAAACATTTACAATTATGATTTTGAGTTAAGTGTATCGCGTTTTTCAATCATCCGTAATTGTTTTTTTTTCATCCTCTTAATCTTCGCAGTATTTTTTATCTGTTAAATTAAAGCCATATATTAAATTAATATTTAGTAAAAAAAAATAATGTTTCATATGATTTATAATCGTTAAAAATATTTATACTTACTACTTGGACAATTTCACTTTTTTTGGCATTTTCTTCTGCTCGTTTAAGATTTTCTCGTCTTCGTTCCTTCTTAGCTTCTTTGTCTAACTGAAATTGTTCTTTTATTGCGCGTGATTGTTCTTTAACACGTTTCAATTCTTCCCTCAATTTTTCTTTTTTCTCAAACGGCATCCGTAGACCCTTAGATTTTATCAAGGAAGAAAACCTGACGAACAAAAAAATTAAGTCATAAGTTATTGAAATAAAAATGCGTCTCTAAAAATTTAATTTACGAACAAAAAAAAGATTTTAGTATTAAAAATATTTTCAGAAATTTTATAACTGATATACAAAAAAGGATTTTCAATATAAAATATTGTTAACTCAAATACATAGTAAAAACATGCGTCAAAAAATTTTTTGTTAAAAATTTTTGTGTTAAATATTTAACACAAAATTTTTTGACGCATTGACGCAAAATTTTTTACTGTGTACATTTTAAATATTTAATATTTTTATAATACAGACTAATATTATTAAGATCTCTAGTTTATATATTCTTCGAACAAAAATACATATCATTTTATTTAATGTCAAAAATAATTCACAATTTTTTTATTCTGTCTAATTTAATCTAATTTAACTAATTGTCCAAAATAGTAACTGTATTTTCATTTTCAAATTGTCTGTCATTGTTATGATTGTTAAAAATATTTCTTAATGTCATAATATGTCTTCTATTTTTTTTTTTTTTTTAAAGTAAAAAACTCTAATAAAAACATTGACGAATAATTAAATAAATTTTTTACATAAACTTCTAATTAAGTAATTGAACTGTAAATTTATTATTAAATTTGTAACTCTATTGTTGAACAAATTAAAAAAAAAAAATAGATCTCAAATTAGTTTCTCGACTAATTTTATTGAAAAAAAAAAAACGTCCGTAAAAAATTTGAATCTTTAAATAAAAAATTTTAAATTATCAAGAGTGTTATTTAGTTAATGTAAGATATCAATTGTTGAATTGAAATTTAATTTTTGTTTAACAGTTAAATTAATTATGAAAAATTAGCTTATAAAAAATAACAATTACCTCTTTTTGGGAGCCATTGACATATGACACGTGTTGAACTGTTTATTTACTCGAATTTGCAAGTGTTTCAAAACTAAAATAAATTTATTTCACTATAATTAAATAAAAAAAAAACAATTAATTTGTTAATAAAAATTATTCAATTAAAAAATCAAACCAATTAAATATCTGTGATAAATAATAACAAATAAGAAAGGTTATGTCTATCACGTGCGTACCTTAGTATTGATTTATATGAATACAACTATCTTTTCACTGTTAAATATATAAAAAAACTAAAGCTTGAAGCCCATAGGCTATAAAATTATCTAGAATCTTAAATTTCAGATAATTTTTATACGCTCATAATATTCTAGAGTTTTAATATTAATAATATTCTAATATTGGTTGAAAAATATTCCACAAAATTTAATGAGTTTTATAAAATAATTAAAATAGTTTTTTTTTTTATTTTACTTACTGACTATTTCATGCAATGATAAAAAAAATTATCAAAATTACTTACAGCTGTTAGAATATTTTTTCAATGATTTATTTTGATAGAAAAGTAATCAGCTGACATCTACTGTCAATTATTTAAACTAAATGACATTAAAGTTAGCAGCTAAGTATTTGATAATTTTTTAATTTTATAAATTAAATAAAATATCGCAAAAAAAAAATTATTAAAAAAGTGGACTTGTCGAAATTCTAATAAATTAAAAATGCAATTTTTTAAAAATAATTTTTTAGAACAAATTTTTTTGTTAAAGAAATATAAAAAATTGTCAAGTGACAGCTAAATTTAATGTCATGATTTTTATCTTTTATTAAGATTAAGATCTTTAATTAAAATTGCATAATTGAAAAAGAAAATCAAGTGTTGATAACTAACCATTACATGATAAGTAATTAATATTTATTAATCCAAATAAAAAATAGAAAGGTTATAGAATTAGATATAAGAGTCATCATTTGTTAGCAAAAAAAAGTTGATTATATATGGTAACCTACTAATACAATAAACTTATCATTACTTTCATAGAAAGTAATGATTATATTAATTTTACTATTCAATTTTTAATTAACACATTTTTAAAAGTTTATATTATTATAAATTAATTTTTTATAAAATATTGTATATAATTTATAAAAATAATTAAAAATTTTTAAATGAATATCAACGTCATCTTAACACGTTTGATGTTTTGTAATTAAGTGGTAAGTAACATATTGAAATTATTTTTGTGGTATAATTATTAATAACTATGTTAATTGGATGCTTATTAAATAATTGAATGTGTATTTTGCAGACTGTTCAAATTACACTGACAATGGAGCATAACGACCCGAAAAAAGGTCTGATTGGTGGTCAGGGTGTTCAACAAATGCACATGTCAATAATTAAACCACAACCTGATCCCAACGAATCTCCGATTGTTCACAATAAAAATACAACTTCTAAATCTGTCGAAATCAAGGATAAAAAAAATTATTCTGATCCTGACAAAGACTCTGTCATTGATATTGATGGTAAGAAAATGTTTTTAATTATTTAAATATATTCTTATGACCTCAATGAAAGTTAATTTATTTATTTTGGGATATTTTGCATTTTTTTTTGTGCTTAAACGTGCGAAAATTCGAAATTTTATCAATAATTAATAGTTTGGTATTTTTTTATTTATTTATTCATTTATTTGAGATAGACCTAACAGCCAAAAGCCAGTAACAAGGTCACTTAATTTTACATCTGATAAATAGTTTATAAATTTTTAAATTATTATACACAAATTTATAGTTAGAAAATAGTTTGAACAATTAAATACAAGGATTTATGATTTAATTAATGATTTAATTTATGATTGAATTAATATAGATTTTTTAGCTACTATTACTCGGAAAACGGCGGCAAAAGGCCAATTATTAATAGTTAATTTAATTAGCAATCAGTAACTTGTATTAAATAATCATAGCAATTAATTAAATTACTTAATTTTCGTCACAAATATTGTTAGATGAGATAACATTTTATAATTATACCTTTCTAATTTATATCTTCAATTATTTAATAAATTTTTATACTACTAAAATTTGACAAGTAATCCAAACGCTTTATTGACTGAAAATGAAAAAAAAACTTTGTCTTTGAGAATTATATTTATAAGGCTTCATGACATTCACTTATATCAAATTAAGGTTTTACGGCATACATAACAAGTGATAACATCCATTTTTAAATTTTCATTACGATTTAATTTATTAGATAGAAGATAAAAATGCCCGCGAATTTAAGGAATAAACGTAAAGTGATAAAAGTAAAAGGTTAAACAATAAAAAAATTTTTTATTACATAATAGAATTAAAAATTATAAATTGCAATTTTTAATACTTGTTTAAAATTTCAGAAGCTACAAATGGAACGGAGAGTGATACGGAAGACAGTAGTAATACCAACGAACATTTTGTTGTTACAAGACCATTTGGGCATAATTTGGAGTGCGATCCAACTATTGATGACAGATTACCAGAGACAGTAACTTTATTAACAACTCCGGAAGGCGGAAAAGTGTATTTAGTAGGAACTGCTCATTTCAGTGCAGAAAGCCAAAATGATGTGTCAATGGTTAGCAATTCTTTTAAATTTATTTTGTTGCATAAAATTCTCATGTATTATTTTATTTTATTTAAAATATTATTATTAAATAAATTTATTACTATAAATTTTAATATTCTTCAGATTATTCAAGCTGTTCAACCACATGTTGTCATGGTTGAATTATGTGATGCTCGTGTTCATATTCTACAATTAGATGAACAAACTATTCTTAAAGAAGTTGAAAGTTTAAACATGCGTAAGTTTTTTCAACTAAATTCATATATATTTTTAACATTATTTATCACAAATATAATTTTTTTTTCTTAGTCATAAGCAAAATTATTTATTCATTTATTAATTAATTAATTTATTTATTTGAACGCTAATCGGCATTATACAACAATTTGTAAATTCTTTAAATTGAAAAAAGTTTATTTAGCGATGCCTAGAAAAAATTAAATAATTAAAAAAATTTATTGCAGAAAAAATACAAGCTACAATAAAACAAAACGGTGTATTCAATGGTTTAATCTACGTTTTATTACTTAATATGTCAGCTCATATGACTAAACAATTAGGAATGGCACCAGGAGGTGAATTTCGTCGTGCCTTTACTGAGGTAAATTTTGTGGCCAGTGTATTTACATGATAAAACACAATAAAACAACAAACATTATTTATTAAGTAGCTAAAAATTAAAAATGAAATTAACAAATTTTAGGCAAAAAAAATACCCAATTGCTTAGTCCAGCTTGGAGATAGACCGATAAATATAACGTTGAAGCGTGCACTGGCTTCATTATCTTGGTGGCAAACATTAACACTGTTTTGGAATTTATTGAGATCAAAAGATCCAATCAGCAAAGAAGATGTTGAACGGTGCAAACGCCGTGATTTATTAGAAGAGCTTTTAGCAGAGATGACTGCCGAGTATCCGCCACTGGGTCAAGTGTTTGTCAACGAGCGAGATAAATACCTAGCTCACTCACTTCAACTCTCTGTCCGACCTTTCCAGACATCACAGGGCATCAAAAACTCCCGTGTGGTTGGTGTCGTTGGCATTGGTCACATGCCAGGTATCATTAAATACTGGGGCAAAGTACAATCGTCTGAAATCCTGCCACTTATGGAGTAAGTTATCATTTTTATAAAATTTTCCTGTAATTTAAAAATAAAAAAAAAAAATTTCCAAAGTCAAAAGGGCGTACGTTTTGAGATATGCTCTTTTGGCATTAGTACGTTGAAAATTGTTTTTTGACAAATCTTTAAATTTTGAGCAACTTTAAGTGGCGAAAAAAAAAATGTTTTATACGCCCTTTTGGCATTTGGGTCGCGATATATTTTGTAACTAAAATTTCTGAAGATACGGTGGCCAAAGGCCATTTATCAAAAATTAATAACAGTTTGCTTAACAATTGGTAAATTAAATCAAATACTTAATTAATATTAAAATTAAAAAAATTTATTTTTTACAGAATACCACCGCAGTCTTTATCCAGTAAAATACTTCGAGTTACTTTTAAAGTATCTGTTGTGGGTGCTATTATTTACGTAGGCTACAAATTTATACCAATGCCATCGGTGCCGTCATTTCAATCATTCAAGTCATCGGTTCAGGGACTTTTTAAGGTCAGTGCTAATCGATAGGAATCTACAGGATACATTTTTTTTTATCAATCGAAAAATTTAATTTACTTATAGGCAATTATTATTATTATTTTTATTTTTATTGTTAATAGTAGGATAAAAATTAACGCACTTTATTTATATTTTATCAACAAAAACAATTTTTGTTTTTCTAATTATTTTTGTGCTGCTTTTCGCCCAAGTATTTTAAGGCAGTCCTCGGTGTCTGGCTGTAAAATAAACGCACTCAAAAAATAGCAGGGTAAATATTATGGAGACTGGCACTGACACTGGAAAAATGGATGAGTACGAGCATCCAATGCTCAATGTTATGTATGTATCAAATAATATTCCAGGCAAAGGAATTGATATTGACGAGTTCGAGTCAGAATTCACAGTAGGTTGTACGTGCAAATCTGAATGCACAGAAAACTGTTATTGTATGAAAGAAGAAGTCAATTATATTAATAATCTATTCAACGAAAATAAATCGTCCAAATTAATATTAGAGTGTAATTCAATGTGCTCGTGTTTAAATAATTGTAAAAATAGATTAATACAACATGGACCGATTGATTGCTTAAAAATAATTCATTCTGAATTAAAAGGTCTGGGTCTGTCGACGTCAAAAGTTATTGAAAAAAATAAATTTATATGCGAGTATGCCGGCGAAATTATTGGGATTGATGAAGCTAAACGTAGGACTGAAGATAATAGGATAAATAAACAAATGAATTATATTTTAATTGTTTCTGAGTATATTGGGAAGAAAAAATTAACAACTTGTATAGATCCTAAATTTTTTGGTAACATTGGTCGCTATTGCAATCATAGTTGCTCGCCAAATGCTAAATTAATTCCTGTACGCGTTAATAATTTAATTCCTCATCTTTGTTTATTTGCCATTAAAGATATTCAAGTCGATGAAGAAATAACATTCGATTATTCTGGAGATGTTGGTACGTCTATTAAAAATATCAGTGAAACGCCATGTTTGTGTAAATCTAGTAATTGTATTGGCTTTTTACCGCATCATTTAATTTGAATATTTATGATAATAAAATTGAGTAATTATTGATTTTTTTCCGACAATAAATTACAAGTAAAAAAATTTTATGGATAATTTTTAAAAATTTTTTCTTTCAATTTTTTTATATTAATTTTTTCAATAAAAAAAAATTATAAAAATTTTTAAATGTCAGCTAACTTTATTTTCATAAATATTTTTATTTTTTTTTTTTTTCTGTTCACTTGTTAATGCATAAATTACACTTAAATGTTTACTGTAATTTAAGTAAAATTAATTTTTTTATTCTAAATTTTATATGAAATTAAACGTATCGTTGTAACAATAAATATTTTTTGAGGATTTATGAATAATTTATTGTTAGTTATTGCGAGCGATTACAATTTATTAAAAGACAAACATATTTTTAAAGTACAACATTATTTTTATGTATGTGTGTACAAATTTGATTTGTTATTGATTATAAATCAAACAGAAATATGAATTAAATGTCTAAAGTGTATATTAAATGAAGAAGCAGTTATTAGTGAACGTATGTTATAAATTATAAAGTAATACATGTAAATGAAAAACGTTGCTACAAAATGTTTTATTCTGGCTTAAAATAAAATCCAACTATTAATACTGTTAAAGTAAAATAATTATTATAAATAATTATAAATAAAATCAAATAATTCTTTTTCGTTATTTACTAAAATTCATTAAAATTAACACTCATAAATTTTAATCAAATAAAATAATTCTGGTCGCAGTAGGTCATTTTGTAGCAAAGTTATCTAAAGTTTATTTTTAATCATAATAAATAATATATGTATTAATTAAGTTATGAAATGTTTTATCATTAATTAAAATAAATTTATTTTATGTCACAAAAAATGTCTAATGAGCAGTGTAATCGCTGATATATTAATTTCTTAACATTTTTGAATTGTTTGTCAGTTTTTTTTTTTTTTTTGTTTTATTAACAGATAAATTACAATACCAATGTTATTACAGTATACACGCATGCATGTATACTAGTAATAAAATAAATACTACTATTATTCATAAAATTACTCTAGATTGAAATTTACAAACAATTATGAAATAGTTGACGGCTCATTCCCTGAATCACTATTTTCAAAACGCCAACGGTAGTAGGCAACTCTCATGCGATCCCAAATATTTTCAAATGAATCCATAGCTGGCCTAACATCGAGCAATGCAAATTTATATTTTGCGTCAACCGAACCACCGTCGTAATAATCGATAACATATCGTACGTCTTTTCCACATCGGTCAACGATCCAGTCGTGACGATCGAAAGGTAATTCGTATCTGAAATTTAAATGTTAAAAATTAAATTAAAAAAAATCTTATTTTTTTAATTAAAAATATATTGTTAAATTAAATAAATATTTGTTAAATTTAACTGTACTTTCTTAACTATTGACGTTTTTAAAGATATACACTCACCTCGATGTAACATTCATTAAGAGCTTTCATTTGAGTACCCACATGCATTTTTATATATTTTTCACATATACATATATATAATATATATAAATATATAAAAAATTGATGTGGGTACTCAAATGAAAGGTCTTGGTGAGTTTAACATCAGGGTGAACTTATATCTTTAAAAATGTCAATAGTCAATCTCTTAATAATATAGATAAACAATTACCCCATCAGTTGACGAATTCTTGCTCGAGGAGAGTAATGAGTGGCTTTTCCACCAAAACTTTTCAACTTGGGCATACCACATTCTCGAGCATGAAGTGCCTCCCATTTAAGTACCTCTTGCCAAGCTTGCTCATTATTAGCGTTGTGAATTCTAATAATGTGTTCCATGTCTTTGGGCTCAATATCTTCATCCCTCCAGCGCCAACCTTTCCTCAGCATGGCGTTCCAAAACATTTGCTGGGATGGATACACCCAAAAAGGTTCTTGTTCCGAAGGTCTAGGTATCGACGAAACTTGCCGGTCCGTAGGCAAAGGGAACGGCTGGTCTGGCGCTGGATTTTGATTTGCTCGAGGCATCTACGAGGCAAAAATTGCAAATTAATTTACAATCTTCCAAGAACTTGTTGATTAGAAATTAAAATTAAGTTAGCCAACATCTACAATTTTTTATCACGAAAATTAATAAAAAAAATTCAACTTTAAAAACTGCAAGTGCAATTTTTTAAAAGTATCATTTAGTTATAATTTAATAATTAAAAAATAACTCAAAAAATTAAGAACTTTACTTTTATTGATTAGAATTATAATTAAGGAAATAAATAAATAAATTAAGAAAAAATTAATACCATATTCAAAGGATTTATCTCGGAGCTATCCATATGATCAACAGGACATTCACTGGTATATTTTTGAGGTTTCTTATCACCAGATTGATGCATTGGACATTCTGGTGGTGGAGTACCTTCAAATGATTTATGCACATGATTGCCGTGTTTTGATGCATTAATTTTATCTTCATGAGTGATAACGCTCGCTGCTAGGACACTTGCACTGGTTAATGAATTACCCATTTTTTTTTATTTTTTATTCAACCTAAAATTAAAAAAAAAATAACATATTTATTATAAAATAATTTTTAGGAGTATAACCTCAAAATTTATATAAATTTCTTTTTAAAATTGTATTGTATGAATAAATGAGTAAAAATGAACATTTAAAATAAATTTCAAATGTTAAATAATGAAATAAATGTTAAATAAATTTTATTTTATGATTTTTAAAATTAATCCTACTCACCACGATCGATGATGTAATTTTGATAGATCTTATGTCAATTAAAAACTTGATGATACAGATCAATGGCACATTATCACTCAGTCAAATAATTGTTAATAAATTTCAATGTTTTATTATGTTGTTGTTAAAAAAAACTTTTTGAGAACTGAGACACCTAAATCCCGAGCTCTCAAAAATTATTTGCACTGATTTCTAACGCTTTTTTAGAATGAAGGGCATGCACATGGCGTGTAAGCATACTTTTATTTTTATGTTGTCACTCCTGTAAAGCAAAAATATACCAGGTAAAAATTTGACACTGAAGTTGGCAGACATTAAAAATTATTTTAAAATTTTATAATAATGCAATTATTAAAAAAAAATTAATTAAAAAACTTCAGCATTATAGTAAGAATTTTTATGAATGAAAATTAATTTAGGAGATATTTAAAAATTGTTAGAACTTTTGTTAAAGTAATTAAGCTCAGTAAGTAAAAAAATTAAAATTAAATAATACTAAAGTTAGCCGACATCTAAAAATTTTTATAATTTTTTTTTTTATTGAAAAATTATTTAAAAAAAAAATAAAAGAAAAAATTGCACATGTAGAAAATTTTAAAAATTACACATGCAATTTTTTAAAAATATTTTTTTGTTCTAATTTAATTATTAAAAATAAAGTTAGCTGACGTTTTTAATTTTTTAATTTTCTTTTAATTATTAAACTAGGAATTCAAATTGCGCGCATGCGCGCGCGCTTTAATTCTAACCAATAAGGAATCAGCAACCATTTTTTCGAAATTTTCGATACTAAACTAACTTCAGTTCAATCATCAATTTTATTTTATAGGATAAGTTACCATCAGGGTTCAAATTAATTTCATAATAATAATAATAAAAATAATAATAACAATACTAAACTAAATTCCTGTTTATTACGATATTTCTAGGAACAATTATCAATGGCGGATAATAAAAATATACAATAATGATAATAATAATGTGATACTACAGAGTATAGAGCAGCAATAATAATAACATTGCAAGAGTATGGAGTACGGAATATGTGAAAATTTAAAGATAAGATGTGCGAATGTGTACTACAGCTGTGTGTTGTATTAACAGCAATGACAGCGCTTTGACATGAGGCTAAATACGATATCACCGTTTACACTAAATCCAATAAATATTACGACAACAATGTAATGTAAAGTGTCAAAGGTACGATAATAACTATTGTCATTTGCTAAAAATCTGTCAATAATATTTTAACACACTAATTATTTTTATAACATCCCAGTGAAAATTTTATGCATGTAATACATTTATTTATTTATTTATTTATTTATTGTTTTTATCACAAATAATCATTGCTGTGTACTATAAAAATTATCTTCTTGTTTTTACTGAAGAATGTGAAGACAAATTAATTTTTTGTGCTAAAAATCAGAGCATTGTATTATGAAGATAATCAGCTTGTACATCGTGTCATTAATTGATATCTCTGATAAAAGAATAATCTTATTGAGTCATGTATTTTTTTTATTGTTATTATTATTATTCATACATTATATAAATCATAAATATTCATTGTATTAAAAGTGTAGATTGTTTAATCAGGTTATGTGTAAAATAATTTTGATATAAAATAATGAGATAAATTAAATTAAAATTAAACTAAATCAATTGATATTTAAAATTTATAAATGTCAATTGATCAATTGAATATAATTAATATTATTGTTTAAGGCCGGCTAAGAGGATGGGAATTAGTTTTATGAGTAGCTGAGATCAAGAGATCGTGTTCACCATCACCATCATTACCATTATCACCGCAATAATTGCCGTCATAACCATTAATAAAAATATAAACATCAACATTTCATTACAAGCATCACGATGGCGGACTACGAGCTGTACAACAGTACAGCCCCATCCTTTTCGGGGATCGAGCCGGCATACTGGAATTATTCGGACCATGTTATCCTCGATGATCTTAAAATGGACAGCAACTTTATCTGGTTGCTCTGTTCATTGGTATCCGCAATATCATGGGTCATTTATATTGCCTATTACAACAGTAGAGTTATTGGATATATTATAACGAGGCTATTGAATCGGTTTGTAATAAGAGATGGATATGTCAAAGTTGGTGAGTCATTTTATCAATTAATTTTATTAATTAATAATTCACTCTTTATTTTAATGGTTAAAAATTATAATTATTTTTTATTTTTTCAGGATCGCTAACACTGTGTGCTTTAAGTGGAAAAATAATGTTTAGAGATATAGTTTATATCACGACTGATTATAGTTTAAGGATTCAAGACGGATGGTTAATATTTAGATGGTGGAGAAGTTATGTTCCTAAAGATGTATCTGAAGGTAATAATTTATAAAAATATTAAAAAAATTTTCCATTTGAGATATTATCGATGAAAATGATATGAAACCTTGAAAAGTCACAAATTCAAGTCAAGACCTTAGCAATGACACTAAATTTCTTTAAAAAATACCGATTTTACCATATGACTATCCTAGACACAAATTTTTTTTTAATCTCTTAATACTACAGATTAATTTTATAATTTAATTAATGACTAATTATGATTATTATTTTATCAACAGATCTTTCGCATTCCGATACACGTCTTTCGGTAATGTTAAATGGATTTGAGCTTCATGTGTACAATCGATGTGACCTGTATGCACGTTTAGAAAAAACATTCGGCCTATCCTCGCAAATGTTCCCGGACGAAGATATTATCCATACAGTTAATATCGATGACCGTGATGGGGAGTCAATGACTAACGCGGCCAATGAAGTACGTCAGCAAATAAATGCCATGGATATGTCCCGACACATGGAGAATATACGTAAACAAGAAGCACACGTGTTGGCACGTACGTGGCGTGATTTAATACCTGTGATTAAATTGGATATATGCACCGGGAGAATAGTATTTGGTAATCGTTTAGTACCAACAACGCTATCGATAACTGTCGAGGAAGCGCATTTTGTTTATTCGACAAAGCCTGCGGCTTCAAGGCACGATCATTTCATGCACTTTACCAAATGCAAAGCCGAAAATTTCAAAGTTATTTTAGCGCCTAGTCCCAAGTACACTGGAATGGTTGACGATCCGCCGCGGTATATGGGTGAAGGTTTTGTGGTGCTCAGTTCAAACAATATGGAGGTTTATTATTATATGGACGAACCAGGTGTAGTACCAGAGCATCCGGAAATGATTAGATTAGCAAATGGCGATATGGTAGAAGCAATGCCACCAATTTGGGGTATTGACGTAAAATGTGGTAAAGGTACTGATTTTAGTTACGGGCCTTGGGCTGATCGGCAACGAGAACATTTGTTTAAGTTTTTTTTTCCCAATGATTATCAACCGATGAAAATTACAAAATCACCGCGACCTGGTGACAAACGACAAGTCCAGTCATTCGATATTCGCCTGTCTACTCTCAATGAAGCTACTGTCGATATTTTGTTCAGCAAAAATCGTGAAACTAATGCAGTTCACATAAACGTAGGCCCGGGATCTTATTTGGAAGTAACGATGCCATGGATTGTTCTTCAGGATGGATACACCACTAAAATAACTGGACAATTGCTACATCTTGAAGCAACCACAAGTCTTCAGTATCGTAGTCTCGTTGAAAGTGAAACTCTTGAATTTGGTATAAAGTGTCACTATCCGATAAGATGGAACGATCATCAAGAGTGGACGTTGAATTTGACTGGATGCAAAGCAACAGCTAATTTAGTATACTCTCACAAAGAATTTTTTCAAGACATGATCAATGACTGGGCCAGTAAATCACGACCTGATATTCTACACTTTGTCCCTTACACTTGGAAATTTAGCTTACTGTTAAAAGAATTCGAATTGATAACTATTTGCAATGAGTACAATTGGATTGATTGTTCATCGCAAAATCAAGAAAATGCGCATATTGCATTCTGCGGTGAAATATTTGATCTCTCATTTGATTTACCCTTCACGGACTTTTTACCAGTTACTATCCCATTGCGTTTTTGGATCCAAGGTGAAAGTGTTGATTTATCATTTTATTTACCTGAAGTTAATACAAATCGTGTAGTGTTGCTAGCTTTAGATAAAAACGCTAAAATAATAACCCGCGACGGTTCAAGTAAACACATAGCGGATTTATCACGACTGAAAAAATGGAGAAATGTCTGTCAAAAAAGCTTAGGATGGATAGATTGCTGGTCTGTACCGATAGTAGCTCTTAGTATTAACTATACGTATCACCCGTGTCCACCACTGGGTCCAGCACCTCAAGCAAACATAACAACACCCGAAAAAGAAGAAATTCTGCTGTCTCCAATGAGAATTCCACGATGCAGAAAATCTCCCGGACTTCGTTGGGCTCAGGACGGCAATCAGAAATTTGACCCGCAGTCAATAGCACCTGACAAAGTCAGCTTAGAGCTGGAAATAGGTCCATCGATGCTTATTCTCTACGGAGCATTGATAAAAAATTTTCTTCATCTGAAAGAAAATATTTTCGGGGACTATCAGACATTCACAGATATGCAGCAAAGTCGACCGTCCGTTAACAATCCAGCCGACAGAAGCAAAGATCGCGACACGCAAAATAGCAGCGTAGAAGCGTCAGTAGAAGAAGAAGATGCTCGCTCAAAAACATTCGATCCGCGATACTACCGTCCACTCGAAGTAACCGTGGGTATAACGATGCACGATATTCAAGCGCATTTAATTAAAAATTGCAACGACAATGATCCACCGTGTCCTGTGATTCTCTTAGAACGTTTTGGCTTTGAAATGCGCAAAGGGTTCAAAGAAACAGAGCTCCAGCTTTTACTTTCACCCGCGATAATGCTCATAACTGACAACGTCAGCCAATCAAGCAAAGACAAACACTTGAATCAAGGACATTTGATGCTCAGCGCGCTTCAAGTCCGCGGACACGCAATGTTCAGCAGCGAGGGCCGCAGCCTAGATCAAGAAACCTTGGAGTACGCTTGGCTAATTGAAGTACAACTCGGAAAACTAGGTGGTAAATTTTCATCACCTCAACTTCATCACTTGATAACGTCCTTAGAGACGTTTCTGCTTACAGCCAAAGACACGGAGAATTTGATGCGACCACCTGGACTGCCACATCACTGTCATCACGGCCTACCACCGCTACAGTGCCCCGACAGCGATCCAGACAATCACTACAGATGTCCCAGCTCTGAAGACATCAAGTACAGAATGACACGAGTGGCAATTGACGCAATAGATCTTTATTTACAGGAGGCTGGTACCGCAACCCAGTTATGGATATCGCCGATTCGCGTCTCAACGTGCAATTTACACGGTCAACAAGTTAAATCTGGTGTAACTGGCGTAATGCCAACAATATTAACTCGTCAATTTGTGTCAGCTGCGGGACACTTTGCAAATACAGGCAATACAAACACAACAGGAAGCGCTAGGTCACACACTAACGCGAGCAGTCGGATGTCTGGTGATGGGTCAGATGTCTGGCTTGAAGTCGGCTCTGTATCCATGGGTCCAGTTGTTATTGAAGCTGCTGTTTCGTTGCCAAAACCCGAGCACAATCTTCATATTATCCAAAATAAATATCTTAAAACTCACGACGAAGCTACCAAAAGACTCTGGTTTCTCTGGCCTCAGGAAAGCGGGATCAAGTCTGCTAAGTGTGGTTGTATTGGTGGATGCACCTTTTTTGGTAGCAATAAAAATGGCTCGCGGTTCTTCAAGCCCAGCTATCACGATTTACACGACGGAATAAATATTGCGGCGTACAGAATAAATCCAACTGGAAAAGAGAAAGGATTTGGTCAGTCTATTTTACATGATGACCAGTTAGTTTTTCATACGCCGCCTTACAGCTTGCAAGACGTATCTCTGCAGGACATTTATCATCCAGCTCCGGGGGTGAGACTCACAGTGTTCCAAGAGTCTACACAGTCGTCAAAGCCCAGTGTAGAAGGGTCAAGGTCTGCGATCGACTCTACCACCGAGGATGGAAGCACTAAACTCAGCACTGCATCAGGTAGCCCAGCTAGTGACAGGAAACCTCTCGGCAGGCGTTTCTCGTACACGTCAATCCGTGGTACAAACTTAAAGGACGTTCCTTACTCACGTCTCGTCGACGCAAGTCCAATAACTCAACTACCTCAAAAGTTAGACTCGGACTCGAAGTTAAACAGTGAACGTAGTAAATCAATATTGAGTGTACCTGAAATAGATAATGCCCCGAAGAGTAGTGTGTCTGACTCAAAGCTCGCAGTGGATTACTTCAACGCACCTGAGACAGACATTTTACAGCAGAGTTGCAGCCCGCAGTCGCTGCCGGCTGTATCATCTGAGTTGTCTCATGCGTCGAGGCCACCCACTGCAGCCAAGAGTGCCGATGGTGTATATATTTCCGACTCGCGTCAATCATTGTACAGAGGAACCAAGTCCAGCTCTGAGGAACGTCTCAAGCAAGAGGTACAACGAACTATATCAATGTCTTCGGAGAATCACTCAGAGGCGTTTTACTCTGCTGATGAAGATACAAGTCACGGATTAGCTGGCAGTCGTACGTCCAGCTTACGGCAGTCGATAGTAAGCGCAGGTCCTGTTTTAACGCGCAATGGCAGTATGAAGAAAAAGTACTCCTCGGATTTGTCGATTGTCGAGAGCTCAGCGAATACTGGAGTTGTTGTTGGTGAAAAGGCCCACACGCTCGAACGAGCTAAGACGCAACAGCCCCGCAGGAGTCCACGTGTAATAAAGAATAGTAATTTTTCAGAACCTGAAGGCAGTCCTAGTGAAAACGGTATTTTGAATGATTCCTCGGACACTCACTCAGTATCTTCGACGAGTTTTATATCAGCGGTGTCATCCCAAGAAGACATGGCCCTCGTTAATCTTCATATGCAAGTCAACAAACCAATTGTTGACTCTCCGCTTCTTATGTCTAGTTATGTTAGTCATTTGACGCAATTGAAGTGCTCCAACTGGAGTCAATCGTCATTTCCGTCAGCCGCCGATGCTTTTACTACGCCCATGTTTCGTAGGACTGATGATGGTAGACTGGTTTACGTTGGCGGGAGGTTTATTCCCAAATTTGATGTCGTTACTGAAGGATTCACGTCATTGAAAATGGTTACGCGCAATGACACCTCACCTATGGCCAGTTCGTCGAACAAAACACCGACTCATCCTTATCTCTGGGACAATGCTACATTGATACAGTCGGAGGGTGAAGATGACAATCACACGCGTGACGAAGAAGAGTTATTGACGGTTCAGCATGAAACCGGCTCAAGTACTACTGTTATCATTAAATTAAAAGGAGATGTTGATATTATGATAAGTCCAATGGTGCTAGAGTCGCTTCAACGATTCATCGATGTCATCACACCTACTCTTGCGAGTTTGCACGCACTGACAATACTCAATCATCTTCACAGCGAGTGTATTTCACGGGTGGAGGATGCTAATATTCTTAAACAGGACCAGAGTTTGTCGTACTGGAGTCAAGTACAGACGAGTTCTAAGCGGTCTACAGCCGAAAGAAATATTAAAAATGGTGCGGGTGATGAGAAAAATAAAATTTTACAGACTAATGTTTATGAAGAAAGTATCACTACGCAGATGCAAGGCAGTATTATTTTGCCTAAAATAAATATAACACTTTTACAAGCTTCTGTAGTCGAAGAAATTATTTCGTTCTCTGCGCTGGATAACATCCGAGACCTGACGTGTGTTTCGCTGTTTGCAATTTGTTTTGACGAAGTGACAGCTCGATTTTACATCGGAAAGCAGGCGCGTGAGGTCGTTCATACGTTTCACAAGCCTCCAGTTCTTCCTAATCAAAAGAAAGTCAACAAAATAAGCAAAGCATTTTTGCCAGCGCATCAGAGCGCTGCTGCTGTGACAGACATCAGCGGGGGTGAAACAGTTTGGATCGAGACTTCTGAGAAACAGCAAGAAGAAATAATAGTGACACTAAATATTGGTAAAATGCACTCCCAGCTACGAAGATTAAGGAATGAATCCTCGATATTAAAAGACGCTGTCATTACAGCAATACCAGCGCACTATTCGCGAGTATTATTCACCTGTACTCGAATTACATCACCGTTAAAGTGCATAGACTATTACTTACATCAGCCATCAGATGAGAAAGACAAACAGAGTAATAAACAGCAAGGACCGCCGCAGGCCACTGAGGAGTTCACGCTCGGGAATGGCGAAGATAGATTGGGCTTCATTATGTTCGAGTGCGGTCTCGAGGGGATAAAATTGAAAATAGTAAAGAGGTCGCAGTTTGAAAAAGGCGACAATGGTCAGGATGATAAAAAAACAGAAACAGAAATATTTTACACTGACAGTGTTAAGAGCCATGATGAAGACAACGCCTCCGCTCCGACAACTACCACCGAGCCTGAAGCTACCGCTACGACAAATACAGCTACGCCTAATCCGCAAATAAATCCTAGCGCTACTTCCACGAGTCTTGTGACAAGAGTCACCAATGGTAATACTGTATCGTGTGTTATTGAGCTGAAGACAGTTTGGTTTAACTTTGCCGCACCACCACGGACTCCCATAACACGAAAAATTGATTACACTCGACTTGATTGGAATTTACTGAGCACGGCATCGCCAGCTATCAATGCCTGGATGAATCCTAGCAATAGGTTTGCCATTCGTATTGTTCATATGTTTCGTTGTATGTACAGAAGATCAACAGCTGTCGTCGCTTGTTTGATGGCTGAGTCTTTGGATGTTCAGGGAATTAATATGCCTGTTAAAAGCCGGTATGGGAGACTTACACCGTTGGCTAAAACTCTACAAGAAGATCCTTCTTGTCAGCTGTGCAGTATTCTTCAAAAGTATGTTCTTATGTCGGACTTGAAAGCCATCAATGACAATCTTCGAGAAGATGATGTTCCACCTTTGTCTACGCTTCGTCAAGTATGGTTTTATAATTTTTTTTATTATTAATTTATATTATATGATTTTTAATAATTGATATTTAATTTTATTTAGGGAGTCATTGTCCTGAGTCGTCAGTGGAAAAATGTTTTGTACACGCCTTTACTACTAGAGCATAATTATAAAACAAAACACGTGAAACCACTCAATGTTACCTTTGCAGTTTCTGATCCCGAAGACGTAAGAATTATTTTTTATTTTTTAATAGTATTTTATTTAAAATAATCGACACATAAAATTATATGACATTAAATTTAGCTGTCACTTTACAATTTTTTGATTTTTTTTTATCAAACAAATTTGTTCCAAAAAATTATTTATAAAAAATTGCATTTTTAATTTTTTTAAATTTCTACATGTCAATTTAAAAAAAAATTTTTTTTTGTCATAATTTTAAAATGGGCAAACAGCTCTTTTTCAACCGCAACAGCGAGCGCTAAGATACTACTTATCCCGCATGAGTAATAAAAATATTCATTAATTATTTATTTCATTTAGATTGATAGATTAATAATTGTTTTAGTGGGAAAGTATTTTCAAGATAAAGAGTAAATTAAAAAATTTTTAATTATTACATTAGAGTATAAAATAATAAATAATTGAATAAGTAATCTCCGTAGGAGAAATCTGTTCTGTACGTGACAAATGCTGAGCAAGAAGATAGTGTTTGCAATTCAAAAAGGCGTAAGAGTTTTCTTTTTTTTTTTTTTAAGTTTATTATTTAAACACGACGTTTGCCACAAAAGATTTTTATCGCTTAAAGTACGTGCTGTGCCTTTGCACAAGGGGCCTTTTTTATTCCATACAAATTGTCATTTTATGTAATTATAAATCATCTTCATTGATGGGTAGTAGATCAGTAGGCACATCACCAACAACAACTATGATAAATTTAAAATCCAAATTGTAAAAACGCAGCTCTGCTCGCACATTCTCATAACATTTTACTTTATACTTAAATCATAAATCAAATTTATCACATCATATAAAAAAAATAAAACTCTGCCTTAATAAAAATGTATTAGATAAAATACGTAATTAATAATTCAATTAATTGCGTTATGTATAATAATAATAGTTAATTATTATGTTTATAACAAAATAATATAAATCACAATTAGTGAATTCACGTATATTAGAAGCTTCTGTAAATGAACACACAAAGTTTTTGCTTTGCTTCGTACACAGGAAAATTTGCTGACGGACGGTGAAGGTAGTGCAGGCGACGGTGACGATCAAGAGGTGACGGATGAATGCGCGATGCTCATCAACACGGATCACATTTACAAGCATTCCCAGGTGAAGCCTGGACCAGACAAAAGTACAGGTATATTTAAAGACAATAGTCACTATCAACGAAAAATAGAACAAGGATTTCAGACTTACTACGGGTCTATTCTCAACCAACAACTAAACAATTATAATTATATAATCAAACACTACTCTACAAGTCTTTGGGGCAATTATTTATAAGTGGGGTCAATCCTATTTTTGAGCATATCTAGGTGAAAAATTACGAGAGCTTTTTTGACTTCAAAAGTTGGAAAAAATTTTGGTTCTCATATTTTTGGATAAAATTTTTTTTTTATTTTTTTTTTTGATACTTTTGATATATTTTTTTTTTTGAAAAGTACATAAAAAAAACGAACAATTAAAAAAAAAAAAAAAAAATTTAATATCACAATTTTCTAAAAAATTTATAAATTTTTTTGAAAATTTATAAAAATGTGATAATCAATTTTTTTTTAAATTGTTCATTTTTTATATATTTTTCAAAAAAAAAAAAATAACTCAATAAAATCAAATAAAAATTTAATTAAAAAAAATGAAAATGAAAATGACCCGACTTGTAAATATTTACCGTCTTTGAATTTATACTTAAAAAAATTAACAACCAAACACTGCTTTGAGCTTCGTAGACCAAACTAACTGACCAAGCATGTTTACTAAAAAAAAAATTCTCAATATGTTTAAATATTTGTTTGCTTTTTTTTTATTTTATGCTTGTTGTCGTCTAAAATAAGTGTGAGGTCTTATTAAAAATCTTATTTGGCTTTAAACAAAAAAAATCAGGTGTTTGTGGTGATGGTCTGACGGTGCCGGTTAGTTCTCCACGTGGTCGTGAAACTAGTCCTTTGTCTACACCAATACCCACTGGTCCAGACTCACTAACGTCTCCCTCGCCACCTGTCGCACATCACAAGCGAGGGAGATCATTGCAACCTACACAGGTACCCGTAAGCTCGCGGGCGAGTATTGTCTTTCCATTGCTCGCCAGCGGTGGACTGTTCAATCAGCCACGGGATCCTAATAACATCAGTAAGTCTGATAACACTTTATATGACTCCTTCAATTTATCTAATTATAAATTTAAGTTTATTCACAGGCATGTTGATGAGTCTGGTAATACTTAAATAATTAATTGTACTTAACAGCATAAAAAATATATTTTATGGCTCAAAAAGTTAGTCATTGCTTCTACTTGCTTCATTATTATGATTATAAGCAAAAAATTATTGCTGGTTTTTAAATTTTTAATTCAAATTAAAGAGAATTTATTCTTTGACAGGCTATGGAACACTTCAAGAAGAAAAAATGCCCCAGATACATGTCTCGCAATCTCATAATCTGGGTTCTAATCCGAGTATTTATTCCGGAGGCCACAATAGTCCGCATAGTACTGGCAGTATAGATCAAATAATGTCTCCTACAGCTCATCAATCAACACGACAAAATAATGCAGGTGAAGATTTGTACAGCTGGATGGCCAAACAGCAGGAATTTATCAAGGATAATGAAAAGAGTAATCTTAAAGGAAATTGGGTAATTTTTATTATTTTTGTTGTTGTTGTTGATTGTTGAGTTATTTGTACTTTACTATTGTCTTTATTTATTGATGCACTTGTCAGGTCTTTCGTACTGAACAAAAGGCTACTAAGGTATCACAAGTAATCTGTTATTGTTATTCATTTTATTTAGTTTGATAACAATAATTTAGCCAAGTAAACTATTTAATTACGAGACTATCACCATTTTTTTATGTAAAATAAATACTTTAGTAAAACATCATTTATGATAAAAAATTAAAATGTTACAATTATCGAACAGCGAAAAAAAACTGAGCAATTATTGGATATTTATGACACTAATTTAGAATGCATAAATTTTTTTTTAATTATTTATGGGAAGTAATTTAAAATAACCTTGTGGTAAAATAATTGGAGCAAAATAATTACAATATTCAACAGCTTACATTTATTTGAAATTTTAGTTTTCAATTTAAAATTTAATCAATACTAGTGTAACAATTTACATTCTATTTAACAATTAAATTAATTGGATTTATAATTTCAGGATTCAAAAATAAACACGATGACAACGGAAGATACAGAAGATTCAGATGTACAAAGTGGTGCTTGTTTGTATCCAATAAAAGACTCACTGCGTTTATTAGACGCTCACTTGATATTTGAACCGCTGCTTTCATCACTGTCAGTGATGCCTCAACAAATGTTGTCAGCAATAGGTTCTGGAAACATCAACAACGTCTCATCATTGGAGTCATTGGGGTCTAATTTATCTCTAGTCGGAACAATGGACACTATGAGAATAGACATTGTAGTGAGTGAATTTGGTAAAGTTCCGGATAAAAAGAAAGCAACGAAACATCCACCGAGAAAAGGATCGAAATTTTTTCTCGATATTCCCTCAGAAACTCCGGCATTTTTGTGCGAAAAAATTGGAATCGACATTGACATCAAGAAGATGGCTGATATGACAGTGGACGATATGATCCAAAGGCAGAATGTCTTGTACATTTCGCGGGGGCAGTTGAAGAAACACACCAGCACTGTTGTCAATTTCAGCTTAAACATTCGTTACATAAGTCAGCAGGTCAACATGCCGTTGCTTAGATTGCTGCATCAGATAAGCAATATGTACCAGAATGTTAAAGAAACGCAGATGGAGTTGAAGGAACAGTTACCAGAGACAAAAAGAAATGCCAATTTAACCGTAGATGACATAAATATTAAAAACGGTTCATCATCGACGTCAGATCTTCAGGATCAGCACCATCTGGGTGGTTGTAACATCAGTGATGGTGGTAAAAAAATAGACGAACCATTACTGCAATCTAGCTACGACAATAATCAGTCGAAAATTTTATCACCTTCCTCAAGTATAAGATCACGACCACAGAGTTTTGCTCAGAAATTAAGAAGTACGGGTAAAAGTGTAAAAGGTTACATTAATTTAAGTGAAGGTGTTATTACTCCCAGCTTTGGTGCTAGTCCCAACGGTTCTGGCCTCGATAAATTCAGTGTATTATCCGACAAGTGTAAGGATAATTCAATCTTGACTCCCCGTTGCTGGAGAACAATTTACTATCTGCTGGATTTGTATGCCACTCGACCGGAGACCAAAACCATAACTCATCGGTTCTCCTTGCCAGCTGAAGTTGCTGACAATTACAAAGGCGCCCGTAAATACGAGAATTTAACAGAAGTCAAAGATCCAGACATCGAAAAAGGCTTAAACAATGAGTCTGGCTTCACTCCAGTGCCTCCAGCACCACCACCGCGTGAAATGAATGTCGTAACTGGTGAACGTACGAGATTAATAATTTTTGGCGTTGCTAAAATTCATCGCACACGGCTGCTTGCTACTCTAAGCGGCCTCAAGTTAGAGGCTGAAATCACTAGCCTCCATGCAAGCTTAACGTGCCGCAAGAAATCAAAGCCTGCGAGTCTAGAGTGCAGCTTAACGGGTCAAATCGGCAGAACGATGATCGTTCTGCTGGAAGGAGTTGCTCCGAATCAACAGACAGTTGTAAAAGTTACCGTGGGAAAATCTCAGGCTCTTTATTCAAGTGTGACTCGTCGTCAAAAGGACAAAAACAGCGGATTGTTGACTGTCGGAGCAGTTAATATTGACATACCTCAGCACCCGGTGGCTCTGCATGGAATGATGACTCGGGGGAGTAAACAGTTGTCTTCAACACTGCAAGAGTTGAGAGTTACGAGGACTTCATCGCGTATGTCACGTGGTCAGCAGCAAGAAGAAGCTGATGGATTACCGGGAAGTCCGCATAATTATCCACCTGCGCCTTCTATTGATGTTGAAAAACCCCAGCCGGGTCCTAGTCTTCTTGAACCGATTGTCATGCAATTTCATATCATTTTACAGAGTCTAAGTATCACTGCAGCGCTATTACCTTCTCTTCAAGCACAATATAAGATGGATCAAGTTAATAGCTCGGGTATTACTGGCAGTAAAGCTAAATTTACGATAGATCTACCTCATCATAGTCTCAGTTTTACGACAAAACTTCAAGTGACTGAGGCTAATTTACCGTCTGAAGCCAGCATCGAACTTCCTAAAGTTCACGTATCCGCAGAGTACATACAAGACGGTAGTAATAGTTTAAACGACAGTAAAATTGCTGATGGTGTTGTTTTACGTCAAGGAAGCTATCTCAGTGCAACTGCGGATATTGGAATATTTGAACATTCATTGACCACAGATTTACTCAATCATTTGGTCTTTGTGCAAAAAGTATTTATGAAAGAAGTCAATGAAGTTGTACAAAAAGTATACGGCGGAGAAAAACCCGTTCCATTGTGGCTGGAAGATGAAGAACCAGCGAGCTCTAGCTTGAAAAGAATTTTATTTTCACTTGTTATACGAATTAAGAGGATACAATTAACAGCAACAACTCCGACAAATTCAGCAGTGCGTTTAGAGACTGGTACAGTTGAACTACAATTGTCTAATCGGGTGCAAAATGTGTCCGGTGCAGCGCAACCAAATCCCTATACTAAATTATTTGGCAAAGCTCAAGTTGATATAAATCTATCACTTGGACAACTGCTCAAGAATGTTATGTTCGAAGAAGCCGAACCAGAGTTTCAGCAATTTGCATTTTTTAACACGCGTGTAGGTTTAAGAAATGCTTTTCAAGAAGAAATGGCTCAGGGTGCTGATAAAGAGGTTGTATTAATCACCCTTAAACGACCACTTATTTATATTCAACCGATGGCTGTGGATAAAGCTATTCTTGTGTGGCTGAACTATAAAAATGCGTACGAGTATTGGAATGAAAAGCGTGCTAATTTAAATAAAGAAGTATTGACAGCAACTCAGCAGGTATTTGAAAAGGTTCCGTTTGGACAATTGACTAGTCAATTGAGTTCACCAAATTTAGGGACTCTGTTTCTTCAACTGACTGTTGATGACATGGGTATTTGTGTGCCTTTAAATCCACTGCCACCAAATAACTGGGGAATGACGCGTGGTTTGTATGATGGAGAATCACGTGGTGCTGTAGTAGTTACATTGGTGAATACGAGTATATCAGCGTGTAGCAGCGGTAGTTTAGTTAGTAAAGCTAGATTTGTTGGCTTTTGTTTGAGATTCGCGGAAGATTTTGAGACATCTTTAGACGATTGGAAGCCTGATATGAATGATAGTAGTATTATGAATCTGTGTGTAGTTTCCGAAGGGACTTATGAAGTATGCAGTCGAACTGTTGCACAAAAACCAGATAAATCAGGTATCGTATTTTTTATTAATTTTAAATTACAATCACTTCGCGACCCAAATGCGAAAAAGGCGTAGAAAAAATTCTTTTTCTCCATTCTAAATTTCAACTTAGAATATTTTATTTTATATTAAATTTTATTTCAACTTTAAAATAAAATTTAACGCCCTTTTGGCTTTAGAAATTTATTTATTTTTTTTTTATTTTAAGGCTTAGAAAGTGTTAATAAAGCGATTAGTAGAAAAAAAAAATTTTTTTTTTTACGCCCTTTTGGCTTTGCAGTGCTGCCAAAAGAGCGTATTAATTAATATGAGCTCTTTCAGCATTTGGGTCACGACTTATATTCTTTTGTATTTATTTAAATTATTATTTCTAGACAATGCCAAGTGGTTGTTAAATGTTCAATGGCAGATGGAGGGAGTTGATATACACTTTGATGTGAGCGTTGGTCAACAATTATCAGCACTAGGACATACATTGACTATGCTGACCGGTTCTGAAGAAGACGATGCTAATATATCAGCTGACTACGACAGTGATGACGGTGACCAGCCGGAAAATGGAACTAGCCAGGTTAAGAAAAAAGTATGGTTGTTAAATTTTTGTTTTGCTTTCACAAAAAAAGTCCTGATTATTATAAATAATTCATACTATTTATTTTATTTTTTTTTAAGTAAATATTCTACCGCACTTGTATTAAAATAAAAATTTATTTTGCAGGAGAGCATACTGATTAAAAAATCGAAGAATTGGACTGACAGCCTGCCTGCATTTGTCTTTGATCCTTCTTTAGACGCCAAAAAACGATCCAAGTTGATAGAAAAAGAAATGAACGAACAGGCGAAGATAATAAACGATTTAAGGTCATTGGGAGCGTCTCATGGTACAATCGAGCAAGAAATGAAGCGTTTGCATGAGTTAGAAGCCATGGTGTTCAAAGACTTCCGCAGAGATATGATTCAAAAGCTGAGAAGACAGTCGGTAAAAGCGTCAGGTATAAAAGGAAAACTCGGACTAGGTAACAAGCCAAATACTTACCGCTCGCGGTCATTCATAGTGCCGTCTCCTACGCCTGAGCATCAACTGGAGAGCCCGGAAGACTTGAATGCCGACATTAATTCAGCAAACTCCGCGAGTTACGAGAGCAGTCCACGGAGCGGTCCAAGTCGGTCAGCTTCTTTGAGGGTCCGCGGGCTGGGTGGTCCTCGTGTTACCTTCAGCGATACCCACACGATGTGTCGGCAATCGTCACTACCAAGTGCAAGCTCGGACTTGAGCCTTCCCGAGGGTGACCTGGAGTGGCCGGAGACTTTGGACATTGAAGGCGAACAAGTCGAGCTGAGGAAGAAACACCGCGACATGAGCTGTACTTCCAGTTACGACAGCATGGAAGGCAACGCTCCGCTGCTCGATTCATATGGCCGTGAACAAGCTTCAACTACTTGCTCGCCTCACGTTGCACCACAGAAACCTCAGGAGCCCAACATCGACTTTGAGCTTGACGTAAAAGTACTGATTAATAGTGGAAAGTGTGTCTTGCACACCAAAGATCCCGCCAGAGAAGACGAACTTAAATTACTCAGCAGAATGAAGAAAGAACGCTCGTGTTCAGGTGGGAATTTTGACTTCCAACCGAGCAGTCCTAGTAGCAGCAAAAAACATCTCAGCAGCAAAGAAAAGTCATCAACTACCAGCAATTCACGGTTACGATACATGCAGCATGCCAGTGTACCTCTCGTTGATCTCACAATCTTTCATATTCCCGGGCTGGATGTTAAAGTCCACTACGAGTCGAAAACTCTCCCGGAAGAATCAATTTCTCCGCGAACATCTGCCGAGAATAATTTACTAAATCCACTGTTGAGCTCCACGGGTTTAAGAAAGCCGAGTACGAAAAAAGCAAGTCTATTTGCTTGGATGACTCTCCAAAGTATTCCCGAGGAAACGATAATCAGCCCTCATATTTTGGAATTTTTAGAACAAACTCTTGAACCAATTCCCAGTAAAACATTAGCAGGAGGTGGACAAGCCAGCACTGTGTTCCCAATGGACAATGAGAGTTCATCTTGGGCAGCTACAGCTGCCAGTGGCAATTACGTCTACGCCAGCTTCCCCGTCGACGTGATAGTCTACTTTCACATGCAGCCTTCAACTTTCAGGTTCTCGTGCTTGCCAGTGTCACGTGTTGAGTGTATGCTTCAGCTGCCATCACTGGACATTGTTTTTTCATCAAAACGCGCTGAGGAAGAACAGACTGAATTCGGTGACTTCAAATCATCCGCTGAGTCTTCCAGTACTAGCGTTAAAGAAAGCTCAGCGGTTGGTGGAGTGTCTGTTACCGGGTGTCTAGCAGATTTTTCTGTTTACATATTCCATCCGTACGGCGGTGGTAAAAAATCAAGTCTGAAGGAAGCTCAGTGGTCACCACTGTCTGACAGCGAAAGAAAAGACTCGCTGAGTATAAATGTTGAGTTTGTTAAATTTCATCTGTCGAGAAGCAGAAAAATAAATTTCCAAAGTGAGCCGATGAAAAAAAGCAACGACGCCAGCAGAGCTGTCATAAGATTTTCTACAATAGTTGATGTAGGGTCAGCCTCGTTTAAATACGACATGAGGCGAATCACAGAGATCCTGGCCTTTCCCAAAGCATGGTACCGACGTAGTATTGTACGAAGGCTATTTTTGGGCGATTTAAATTCAGGATTCGCTTACTCCGAGGGACACACAGCACCGCAGATGAATACCGAAGAAGCGGTGATGGGCAGTTCGCTGCTGAAGCATCATGATCGTCACGCAGGAGATGGCTTGTCGAAGAGCGCGCCAGAGCGGAGTCCAACTTTAACGAGAGATAAATTGAGACTGAGTTTTGATAACGATATGCCGCGACAAACACGGCTCAAAGATATTGGCCGAGGCTGGAGCTTCACTTCTGATAAAGGACAGTCGGCTTCGGCGATTAAAAAACAGGAATCTGCTTGGGAGACATTGGTGTTGTTTGCTGTTAATTTCACACGACTGAACGTTCATATGAATATGGGCAATGTGATGGGAAATGTTGCTTGGATGACCAAAGACTTTCGCTCCGACGGTAGACTTTCTATCGGCAGTACAGGTCACAAGAATTTGTACATCGGAATCGGGCTTGGTGGGTCTAGCTTGGATGCTAAAGGTGGCTTCGTCGGAGGTACTATAGAGCTAAGCAAAATTGACACTTATATCCACATTCGAGAGGAGCCGGGCACTGAACCTGATCATACACTAGGGCTTAAATTGTTTGCGCTAGAATTGAGACTAGATTACATGGGAACCAGTGTCTTGATGACTCGAGTGTCCTCGCTAGACGTGACTCTCAGGGACGAGTGGAAGATAAATCGCAGCAATGCCGGCGACGCTTTTATGCCCACACGTAGACCTGCTGTGATATTTATGCACGGTGACCTTGGCTGGGATCAGCTGCAAATAATGATCAGCAAATCGACGACCGCTGATCTGCTCAAGATGTTTCACAAGCTCGATGAGTTCTTCAGTCAGCAGTTCAAAAACAGCAAGCGGGTGTTCAGTTCGCTGCAGACCAACAAAGGCCAGCGGGTTACGAGCAACAGCTTCAAGAAGCGGGGACAGAAGAAAACTCGCGGGGCTGGAGCTGAAGCTGCCTGGACCATCAACCCTACTGCAATGTCCGACGCGCGGCACCATCGACACTGGCAGCGAGTCCTGGCTCAAGTTGCTGGGCTGCAGCTTGGAAGCTTGAGGTTTTCTCTGCCGACCAACGGCACCGTCCTTGGTGGCACCATGGAGCTACACGGGTGCAATATCAGCCTCGCTTGCTTCCACGGGATTAACTTTAAAAGCAAAAGCTGGGCGCTGTTTTCCCTCAAAGAACCCTGCATTAGTTTTGCCACCGAGGCTCAGGAAATTCCGAGTGTCGAGTCTCCTAATACTTGTGATGTTCACGTGGTCCAAACTCTCACTATTAGTCTAGGACAACAGCAAGAACAGCATGCTAGGCATCTTTCTATGGGGACTGTTTGTCGGCTGAGTAGAAGTGTCCTTTTTCCACCTCAGTTCAAGTCGCTACAAGAATGGTTCCATTATGCTTTTGCTAATAGTGAAATTGATGGTATTTTATTTTTATTATTATCTTGTAAATTATTATTTTAAAGGTATCAGGATTTTTTATCCCCCGACAAAATATTCCCGAGATTAAATACACCGAGTAGACTACGATCAAAAAAAAATTTTGAAATTTGGATTTTTTAAAAAACTTAAGAATAAAAAAAGTCCGAATTTCATTTTTTTTTGTCAATTTTTTGATACAAAAAAAATAGAAATATTAAATTAACATTCATGATATTTTTAAAAATCATTTTATCAGTTATTCAAATAGTTAAATTAAAATTTCTTGCACCAAGAAAATTTTAAGGAAAACAAAATTTATTTTGGAGCAAGAAGAAATTTTCTTCGCTCCAGAAACTTTAACTTAATTCAACAAATTTTCAATCTTCCTTAATATTTTTTTGAGCCAAGAAAATTTACCCTCCAGTCAAGAATATTTTTTTTCAGTGTATGTATATTTGAAAACATTCTAAAATTTTAATAAAATTTCAGAGGTTGATCGGTTTCCGTCTGTCGAACGAGAGCGTTCAGAAACAACGGCTGACGGCAACACAAGCCGCGGTAGAAGTACATCATCAACATCCGGAAAACTTCAAGAGCACTCACATACACGCGAGATAATATTCGCATTACCGTCGTTACAGCTGCATCTCAAAACGGAGCATTTACAAACAGCCAAAACACCGGATGTTATAAGTACGTATTTTTTAATATTTCATAATTGTGCCATTTTATAAACATATATTTTACATATATGTTATGTAATCATTAAAATCATATGTGTTGCATCTGCCAATATTATAAATTCATAACTTACAACGATAATTGTGTCATCCTCGGAGTAATTATTTATTATTGCAACAGAGCTTTAAATCTCGATTTTATTTTTATTACAAATTTTAATTAAATACTTTTGGTAATTTTTTTTTTATTTTGTTAATTAAACGCTCAGCAAATTTATTATAATTTCAGTTTAGTATATTGTATTTATTTATATATAAATATATACATAATTGTAATAATTAATTATGATTATATGTATATTTAGTGGTAATTAGCTATAATCGTTTTCCATTGCCTTCATAGTGGTATATTAGAATTCTTCTAATAGTGAAACTGCAATTCTCTTTTTTCTCTATGTATTTTTTTAGGACTGCCTAGACATATAATATATAGTAAGTACAAATAAGTAACAAATGGTAAAAGAAAAAAATTTATTTAAAATCAAAGCATTTTATTGAAACGTATTGAGCAAGAATTTTTAATAGCAGTAGAGTAATATATTAATAATATTAATATATACTTGTAATACCACTTCCCCGAATTTTAAATTTAGTTGCCCAGAGTTTTATTTGCATGAAGTAGCAGAGTCTTGTTACTAGGCTAACAAATAAAATTTTAGCTATTAAACAATGTTAAAAATTAAATAAATTCACTTTATTGATATTTATTTAAAATATAATTAATAAATGGATTTTTATTCCTGTGTACTAGGCGAGAAACCACTGGTAGAATGCAGCTTTATCACGGAATTCGAGGACCATATATTCGTCACTGTAGATGCAGAGGCATTTTTCTTTTTGCACGATCTCATCAGTTCTTATCACAAAGAAAAAGAACGAGTGGTAATTTGTTTATATTATTTTATTTATTTAAATTTATTAATTTATTTAAATTATTAATTATTATTCGAATTTATTAGTACGCTACCCAAGGTGCAGGAGCATCAAGAGCTTACAGCCCAGATCCGCAGGATAAAAAACGTGCTACAACAAGTACTGCGAGTGCTTCAACATCGTCAGCTACTTCTTCAACTATGACTGAGGAAGAGAAGAAACAATCAAATAAACAATTTGATCCTGCTGAAATGTTCATTAAAGATTGGAGATCTTATCGATGTAAAACTTGGCATTTAGAGCCAACTGTCAGGTAATATTAATTAATATTATCTATATTATTAAAAGAATAAGCAAAATTTTAAGCTCATCCCGATGTTACACTCATCAAGACCTTTCATTTGAATACCCACATCATTTTTTCATATATTTTATATATTTATATTTATTACATATATGTATATATGAAAAATATATCAAAAATGCATGTGGGTACTCAAGTGAAAGCTTTTGATGAGTGTAACATCGGGATGAGCTTATATCTTTAAAAATGTCAATAATTAAGATATTTAATTAAATAAAAAATTATATGTATAATTTTTGTGATTATTATAGATTAATATCTTGGGCTGGAAAAAGTATTGAACCATATGGTATTGACTATATACTTCAAAAATTAGGATTTTCACATGCACGTACAACAATACCTAAGTGGATACAACGTGGGTTCATGGATCCACTTGACAAAGTACTAGCAGTTCTTATGCTGAGAATGGTGATGGCTGTCCGTGAAGATCCTTCTGATAATAATAAGTAAATATATAAACAAGTAAATAAATAAATAAAGTCAACTCGTAATGCTACATTGCCTCTGAAAACAGCAACTTTTAAGTTTATTAATAATGACACTAAAATATACACATGTAGCAAATTTTACGAGCAACGACTACACACGTAGATTACTATATTTATTATTAGTCCATACCAACATTAGGTGCAATTATAAATAAATTAAGTTGAGATACGATAAGATTTATCGAAAGACTACTTAATATATATATTCTCAATGAATTAATTAATGATTATGGTTATATACAATAATCACTGATCATTTATAAAGTGAATGAATGTATAGAAAATAATTTCATACTTGCGAATGATAGTTAACAAAATTATTACCATTAAAATTATTGTTATTATTATTTTTGTTATTGTGTATAAATGATAGTAATCAATGAGCGATTTATCATTGCTAGACAATTCGTCCATTCGTTCCGTTCTGCACCTATTATTCATGGACAAAATATTTAATAGGTCAATAGTACCTCTTATATTATAAATATATTATGCATTCGAACAAAATAATTGAAAAAAAAAAAAAAAAATAATGAATAAAATAAAACCAAATAACGTAACTCCGATAATCGTTGTACAGTGGAATAGCTAATTATTATTATTATATTAATTGAAATTATAATTTATAAAATAATTTGTCGTAAATTACACAGTAAAAAATTTTGCATCATTGCGTCAAAAAATTTTGTGTTAAATTTTTAACACTTAAAAATTTTTGTGTTAAATATTTAACACTTTTGGGTGTAAATTTAACATTTATTGTGTTAAATTAACACAAAAAAGTGTTAAATATTTAACATAAGAATTTTTAACACAAAATTTTTTACTGTGTAGATAAAAGTGATTTTCTGTATGTCTTTATTTTTTTATAATTAATTGTAATGACGTATTTATATTGCATCGAAGTCGCATAATTATACGTATTTAATCTAAGTATATAATTTTTTTTAATCAATTAAATTTAAATAAATTTATTTTTTTTTTGTAATACTAAAATATCGCCCACCGATATTTAGTTAAATTTATTTATAAATATGTAATATATATATACACGTGTATCTATTTATATTTTTGTTTATTAGCATTGATTTTTATAAATTTATGTACTCGCGTATCTTGATTTTTTATTGAGCTATTTTATTTATTTTGATTGCGAAACGACATGTCAATAAAAAATCAATATTAAATGAAAAGAGATTAATAAAATAAATATATTTATATTATAGTTTATCAAATAGAAAATTGCTCGCTGAATTCCGTCGTTTGAGAAGCAAAACGATATGAAAAATAATAATAATTAACAAAAATATAAATGGAAAATTGTAATTTTATTATAATCGTTAGATAATACTAAAATATGATGTCTGTATGAATGTTTCTTATTTATTTCTGTGATCGACTTTATGATTAAGCTATTGATAATGTCATATAATAGGAAAATTTGTTAATAAATATTCGAATTAAATAATGGATTTAATGATTTTTTATTATAGACATTATTTATTTGTAAACCTATCAATTTTTTAATATCAATATTAATAAAAAAATTTTTATTTATTTATTTAAAATTTTTTAAACTTAGTTGAAATATTTAAATAAATTTTTAGCGTTTGAGTAAAAAAATTTCATCAACAAAAAAATGTTTATTTTTTTACAATTCTTCGGTATTAATTATTTGCATGATTATATGATAGTCGTAGAACAAAAAATAATGAATAAAGATAAAGTTAACCCGTCACGTAAATTTTAGCGCTTGACTTAAAAAAAAAATCATGGAAAAATTTTTCAAAGATAACATACTATTTTTTATCCAACATAATTGATAATAATGATCCGATAATTAAATTATGTAATATCCTTGTTAGTGTTTGCAGACGAAAGTTTTGCAGATAAGAATACAATAGTGGGTGCATTCCGATGTATTTTACGAGTCGCTGGAAAATTTTTAATTTTTACCAGTAGTAATTTAAAATAGGAAAATAATTTAATATTTATATTGCGAAAAGCCACATCAATTTTTTAATAAAGGATTATTTTAACAATATCAATAATAGTAATAATAATAAGAATTATAATTTCATTATATATTATTAATAAATATGTAATACATAATACATTTACATAAATTTGTAGTCAAATATACAATTATAATCATTAGAATTGGATCCACAAGGCACTGCAATATATATATATATATATATATATATATATATATATATATATATATATATATATATATATTAAAAATTAATAAAAAATAATTATTATTATTACATTTTCACCACGGTAATAATAATAATTTTTTTATAATAATCGTTTGGATCAAATGACCACTTAATGTATTGCCTTGAAATAATCATTACTGAGGACTAGCAAAAAAATAGACCTAAGAATAAAATCCTCTAATTAAATAAATAAATCCAATAAAATAAAATTTGCTATCGGGTTTTTTTTTTTTAATTCATTTTCAAAAAAATTTACTGATTTGATAAAATTAAAAGACAATTCATAAATGGTAAATTATAAATGAGCTTATTAATTCTCTAACATGTAAATTTTTTTTTTATTAAAAATCGAATTTTTTATCTTGTAAAGTTACAATACATGATTAAATTTAATAGCAATTTTTTGACAATTCTAAGGCACAAATTATATCATTATATATTTGCTTTTCAACAATTTCAAGTTTTACTTTTAATACCAACGTTATTGCACCTTTAATAGTTTATTTTATTTTATTTTATTATAATTATCAAGATAAGCGTTGAGACAAAAATTAAACTGTACTTTCTCTTGTTTATTAATATTTTATCTCACGAGTAATGATAAATAATTAATCAATTATTTTAGTTTATTTTTTAAAAGTCTAATACTTGGTAATAGAGTGAAGTGTATGTATGTACAATTTACTATTATCTATGACTTATTGCATTACAATTACGCATTATTTATTTCTTAACAACTAAATAGTTAATTACGATAAATCTCAGCTACTAATATTATTATTTAAGGTAAAAATTTTTTTATTCACATAGATTCTTCGTAAACTAAAAAAAAAAAAAAAAATTGATACAAGAAAATTCTTGTATTTTATTTTAAATTAAAAAAATTTTATGGAAAACTAAAATCATACATTTAAAATAAAACTTAAGTAGTACATTAAAATCATAAGAGTAAAACGTAACAACTTGAAAAAATATCGTGCAATAAAAACAAAAAAATAAAAAAAAATGTATAGTCATGAAAAAATATACAAATGTCTCTATATGTATATATATCTGTAATAATAATAAGTAAATTACATCATCTTCATTATTATCATCATTTAAATTATCGCAAATAATTAATAAGTAGAATAGTAAATTTAATAACTCTACATGATGACAATATGTACTGATTATTATATCGCGTTACTGATTTCATAAGGGCGTATAATAAAAATCCTATTTTTTTTTTTTCCAAGTCCAAAAAAATTTTTTAGTTTGAAGAAAAACTTTTTTTTAACTGACGTATTTTTTAGAAAAATGTGCAGAAATGCAAAAAAAATTTTTTTCTTCAAGCTAAAAATTTTTTTTTGGACTTAGAAAAAATAATAGAATTTTTATTATATTTTTTTTTATCGGACAAAAATACGCCGATTCCCGAAAAAAAAATTTTTTTATATGCCCTTATGGCTTTTCACTGGGACCTTTTTGCCGGTACAAGCCCTTATAGCATCTGGAACGTGATATAATTATAATTTATCTTGACATTTTTGATAACAGTTTAAGCATCGAGTAAAAATTTACGTATACCTACGTAGCATAAACTATTAAATTGTTTATAAATTTTTCATTTAGCTGCCAATAATTTAATGAGATTCTCACAATTTTAGCCAAATGATAAAATAATCCTGCGTGTAACTAGTACGTTGTCAATATATAATATTTTTAGTATTCTAAAAAAATTAATCCATTGTTACAATACAATTACAATTACAAAATGAGTTACGTAGTTAATCTCTGTGAGATTCAAAAGACTGCACTTGCATATATCTGTATTTTTTCATAACTTATGAATACTAAATACATATGCAACATCACTAAATGCAGTTTGTTCAATAATTTATCACCCAAAACCATCGATAGTTATCGAGTGGAATTTTTTAAAAAACTCGGTAATTTTTAACAGCTTGGCATATACGTTGAATTATTCATACACATTTCCAATGTACAATGTTCGATTAAAAAAAAATAAAAAAAAATTTTTTTTGTTTGGAGAAGAATCTCGTTAAATTCAATATCGTTGAACAAAATTATGGACTATTGATATGTGTTGATTCTCGACGTACTGCAAGCTCACTGGGTATTGGTTCATCCATCGCAGTCACGATAAAAGTGCATCGTGAATTCTAGATAATCACCTCCGTGATTATTTTTACAAACATGCTGAAATAAATTGAATTTTTATATAAGTAATAGATATTTGTTGTACAGCCAGGTGATGCCAAAAGTAGAATCATTTTTTTAATTTTATATGAAGATTTTTACATTTTTTATTTTTTTTAAATTCACCTTAATTGCAATTTTCTAAAAATTTTTTTTTGTTCTAATTTAATCAGAGAAAAAAAATCAAAAAATTAAAAACGTTGGCTCACTTCAGTATTATAATTTAAGTTTGTGTATAATCGAGTTACATAACTATCGATCCACTGATAATTGATCCACATGGCTTTTGATCCGAAAGATAAATAATTCGAAAACAACGAGTTAATTCTCTGAATATGTTCAAGGAGACAACTCAATTGAACTGGAAAGATTTATAGAGTTAAAATTGAATCGTCTAATAGAACCTATTGAATCTGTCATCAATAATAAATATATAAATCTGTGACAAAAAGTACAATATTTAACACTGAATTAAATCGCGCAGCAAACAAATGTTTTGGTATATTTATAAACTATTTTTCTTATCTCTCCTCTGTTTTGACTCTTATGTTTTTGGGTAAAATTTATATTTTAATTTTTTTTGATGTTTTTGATATATATTTTTTTCAAAAGAATACAAAAAAACGAACAATTAAAAAAAAAAAGTCGTAGATCACAATTTTCTAAAAAATTGATAAAATTTGTTAAAATTGTGATAATAATTTTTTTTTTAAATTGTTCATTTTTTTATGTATTTTTAAAATAAAAATCAAATATAAATTTCTTAAAAAAAAATGAAAATGAAAATACTCTTGATCTTTTGTCATAGCCTGCAATAAAAAAAAAAAAAAAATCTTGGCTATAAAATAAAAATAAAAAAATCCGTCAAACTGCAAAATCTTCATATTAAATATAAAAATAATAAATCAACTCATTGGCTACTATGATAATTAAAAAATGAAAGATAGATAAGAAAAAAAATTACCTCATGAGGCGGTACCGTAGGTACCCGAAATTTGAGGGTTTTCCTCAAATAAAAGGCGACATCAATAACAAAAGCCTGGTCACTGGGCTGATTACTGTTTTCCACATACTGGTGCTGTTGCTGCTTTTGATGAGTGTACCCCCATCCACAAGCGATAGTTTCATCAGCGGTCAGACTGGGAGTAACCTGACACTGCTGTACGACTTGCCAGTACCAGGGCATACCGATAAAATGTAGCGTCAAATGCGTGTCAGGCATGTGTTTTGATAACGGAACATTACAGCTGAAATTATTCGGCTTGCTGGGCGAAGTTATTGAGCAGTACCGCTGGTCCAAGGTGGCATTGAAGCTCTTAGCAACAATATGTAACTGTGGTTTGGGTTCGGGAGGTATGGAGCCGGCAGCATTGCTGGCAACTTCTCCCCAAACTCCGCTTCCAGCCTCCCTCCTGCTCCTCTTGGGCATGTACTTGAAGTGGGTGTCTTTGACCAAGGTCTGGGTGCTGGAGTCTGCAGGGCTGATTCCATTCTGCATTCCCTTGTTAAGTTTCCGCTTCTCTTCGTGAACACCCAGCGGCTGCTCCAGATGAATCGACATGGACTTCTTCTCAGGCGGATGTTCCGGGCGCGGTTCCTCCAGCTGGTGAATGTCCGAAGTGCAGCAGTAAATTTGGCAAGCGTTCTCCAGCTCAGTGAAGTGCAGAGGACAATCAGCAGGCCTGCCCAGCGGAACCGGGCCGCGGTTCAGCACCGGTGGGTCCACATCTGCATTCTGGTCGTTCTCATCGACATTGCTGGGAACCGGACCCGCGCCATGTCTCAGCCAATTGTTCGACAATTCGTTGTTCTTGTCGGACTTGGCTTGCGGACCCGAATGTCCGAACGGATACCAGGATGTTATTTCTTGCGAGTAGTACTGCTGCTTGGTGTTGGGAGCATTGGTCGACATGACATTGTCCTTCGTCACGTGGCCGTCCAGAGTTTTGGTGAACAAACCTTGCCGCGTGTAAAACGGCGAAACAGTGCTGTGAAGCAATGGATTAAATCTTGAATCATATGAGGGTGTTGTTGGTAATGTCGGAGCAGTTCCAATCGCCAGCATTCCTCCTGCAGCTACTGCCGACCACTCTAAATTGCTCCGTTTTTGGTATTCCAGGAAGTACAGAGTCGCCATTGCGACCAAACAAAATGCCATTATGAGAATAAGAATAACTATTATTATTTGGATAAATTTATTGCTACACAATAAATCTTCTTCTTTGTCACGTTTCAGTGAATTATTATTATTACTACTATTAAAGTTGTTGTTATTATTATTATTATGATTATGATAATTGTTATTATTCTTGGTTTTAGCTGATGATGAATATTTACTGCTAGCAATGCTGGAGACAGTGCTAACGGAGCTTTTTAGACTGTCACCGCGTTTTAATTTTGCGAGACGTTTATTGATCCTCTCGAGCTGATCAATGCGTGTCTCGAGACTGTCTGTTACTTTGCAGAGTTCTTTAACGGCCCCGACATTCTCCATAAATATTCTTTCTTTATTGACAACCAGAAAATTATCAATGCGCTGCCCGTTTGGCAGAACAATGTCGCCGGCCGGCAGGACCGCCTCGGGCAAAATTTGCTGGACCTCTTGAGCTATCACCCCGGTGTCCTCTTGGGCCTTTATGCCCAGCCCGGAATGCAAAGCGAATTCTGGAGCGTACCTGTACCGTACGACCCGTAATTGTTGGACGTTTCGCAATTGTTCTCGGGTGTCGACTTCCTGGACATTTTGCTTGGCACGGGCGTCACTCGGCTGGACTATGTGTCCGGTTACTTTCATGTTCCCGTGGACTACCAGGGCCTCGTCCGGGCGGTCTGTGTTGATTCCGACCCGTCCAGCGTGGTAAACTGTGTCTGGTGCGGCTCCACGCTGCCACCCGCTCTCGGTACTGACTCCGGTGCCTTCGGACTCAAATTGTCCGGGGTTGCTCGCCCGAACGATTATCCTCTCGCTGGCGTGCGCCACCACCTGGTAACTTGATTGGTCTGATGTGTGGGCGTGCAGGCCTACCACCAAGTGGAAGTATCGCTGGTCGGGATTCGGTTTTCCTTTTTTTCGCATATTGTTGCTTGTTGTCTCGCTGAAGTGCAGGCGGCCAACTGTCACCTTAGTTACACGCTCACCTCCCAGCTCGACCCTGAAACCCGCTCTATTTTAGTGTAATGGGAATACTGGGTAGATTCAATTATTAATTTATTTTTTTTTAAGTTTTTTTTCTTTTAAATAAATTAATAATTGTAATCCTAATAATTGGTGTTTATTTTTTGACATTGTTAATAAAACTAGCAATCAGCAATTTTTATCTGAATGATTTAAGAAATTGATTAAAATTTATGGTAAATTTTTAGAAATTTATAAAATTAAGAAAAATAGTAAAGAAGTGGTACAAAATGTTTTATTCTAAATAAATTTTTTTTTGGAAATCTATCTAATGTAACCGATTTAAAAAAATTTTATTACAATCTGTTTTTTTTTGTTAATTTACATCGTAAACTAATATTGACTCAAAAATTTTTTTATATAGTTATATACGCCGATAAAAAAATTAATTGGATACAAGAAAGAAAATTCTTTAACTAAGAAATTGTTCTTGGTTCAAATAAATTTTACTTTATTCCAAAAAAAGGGGAAGAGGAAGGAATTCCTCGGAAATTGTTCTTAGTTCAAAAAATTTTTTTTTTACATCAAGTTAATTTTTTCATTAATGTGTGTGCTTATTAAATGAATGAATACCTAGACCATGTCGAAGATTAGTAAAATTGACCGATTAGCTTGTGAGTAGTGGTTGTTTAAAAATTTTACGATTTCCTTAAAAGTCTGAGCTGGTTAAATTTTATCGAATTAATATTTTAGCTGTAAAAGATATTTCAAACTTGATAAATTTGTCTTAAAACATTTCCTGTATTTAACCGGTCTCATTATTTTTTTTTTTTTTTTTTTACTTAACTTAATTCTTATTAATTATTCTCAACGATTTTTGAAATAACATATGCTGATTGCAAATTTTTTCTAATTTTCTTACTATTAAAACCATAAATTAATAAAAATCTACTTACACAACCGGATGAAATGGCTTTTTGCTACGATCACTCTGGCTCTGTTCAACCCTAATAGTTTGAGTAGGTGATTCAACTTTAACTCCATAAAAGTGTAGCTGAAAACTGCTGATTTTTTTGAGTCCCTCTCCAGTGCGAACAAAGACAGCCTCGCCTTGCAATTGAGCATGACAGGTAATTTGAAAATGATTTTTCTTCTGACAAACAAAAGCGTCGTCAGAGTTGCTAAAGTTGAATCCTTTGTCAGCGTCGACGCGATAATGCGGCGTTGGCAGCTCTTTGAGATTATGATCGCAGAGAGCGTGCCACGTGGTCTGCTGAAACGGATGGAATCTGATGCATTGATAACTGGCGTCAATGTAAGAATTGTCCCCGTTAACTTCGTCATTGTCGAGAACAGCGCTGCTGCTGCTGCAACTGTGTTCAACGTTGCCCAATTCAGGTTCTTGCTTCACGTGAATCAGCCCGTCTTGACTGTGCTTCCTTTTCTTTGGAGCAGACTGCAGTGATGAGTAGAGGGTGGTGATTCCACTGGGACTGTGATCATGTTGCGGCTGCTGTGGTTGCTGTGGCTGTTGGAGAGACACGTGGGATGCTACCAGTGTCTGCTGAGCTGTCAAAGCAGGCGTCGTGGGTGTTAAGAGAGGGGTCAAGACCGGATGGGCCAGCAATAATGGATCAGCAGATGCTGCTAATGCTCTTGGAGATGTTGGTAATAAATTTGAGGTATAAGCCGGAGCGCTTCCTTGGTGGTGGAGTAGAATTTCTTGCAGCGCAGCCTTTTGATCTGCAAATTTTCATTCATCAGTTAATTATTGAATAAATTTAATTTAATTTTATAAATATGGGTAGCCATTAAAAATTATTCATTACTTTTTATTTTTTATAGAATATGGTACAAGAAAAAAAATTTTTTTTAAAAGATACAATTTCGAAAATTAATTACTTAAAAACGGTGCGGTCAATTGATCTAAAATTTTGGTAATAAATTACTAATATATTTATCTTTCAATAAAAAAAATTTCATAATTTTTTGTTGAAATGCCTATCACTTAACAACTACGTTGAGGCAGAAAAAAAAAAAAAAATAGGGCTATTCCAAGTCAAATTGATAAGCCATCAAATTTGACCTTTTTCGACTTAGATAATTTTTTTTGCCAAGAAAATGAAATAGAAAAAAATTTTTTAAACTGTATAAAATTGAAAATTTCACCATTTTTTAAATTTGTCAAATTTATTTTTACAAAGCTCGGAAAATACTATATTTTACGAGTGATTTTTTCATAATATTTCAATTCAAGTTATTTTTATTTGTTTTACAAAATTGGGAGCACCCACTTACAAGTTTCCCGAAGTAATTCATCGGAGTGTTTAACTATTAAAATTATTCCAACAGTAAATTTTTATATCGAGGAAATTCAACGATCATAAAAAATTTTATGGCACCGACGAGTATAAAGAGTGCTTCAATACCCGATTTTGTCAGTGAACAAGAAGTGACAGAACGATTTAGTTGAAAAACTGATTAAAATAAAAATGTTGGTTGTGTCTATTATTTTCTGTTTGATTGCTGGATCTACTGCTCTTGTCGTAGAGCCCGGACATTGTCCCGATGTGACTTTTAACAAAATGAATTTGACTGAAGTAAGTACTGATTTTTTTAATTAAATTCTATCTCAATTATGACTATTATTTTTTTTAAACAAAAAAAAATACTAAAAAATTTTCAGATTAGCGGATTATGGTACAAGCACATGAGTAACGAAAATGAACTGGATGAAAATCAGGAAAATATGAAGATTGAAATTTTTGCACCCGAAAATGGTGTGTCAAGAGTTCTTGCTACCAGTTATTCAAAAATGTAATTAACTTGAATGTTTTTTAAGTCTTTAAGATACAATTATTTGTCAACGCTGCTTATAATTTTAATTTCTTTCATATTTTGTGTAGTATTGGCGATTTCATGAAAATCTCAAGCAAAGCGACTCTAACTGACAATGATCAAGCGCTAAAAGCCGATTTCTCTATACCAATTATAGGAAAATTGGAAAGAACATTTTGGAATATTGCACTTCATCCTAATTCTTATGCCGTATCCTGGGCTTGCGAAAATCTGGGACCTAACCAGTAAGTCATCAAATTTTTTATAATATTAAATTAATATTTACTATTAAATTAAAATTCTAGCATCAAGGGCGTTGCTTTGTATACTAGAGAACGAAACCCGTCAAATGATGTTTTGTCAGCAGCCCAAAAAGAAGCTGAAAAGAATGGTGCTGCATGGTCAGCTTTAATAAAATTAGATTAGAGACAATTTTAAGTTTTCGCTATTCGCTAAATGCGAATATATGTCTCTATTATTTTTTCATTAATTTGTGCTTTTCTTATTTTTATTTATCAATATTTATATTTGTGAATTTGATTCTTAATATGCATTGAAAATAATTCCACGAAGTTGCTTGTATTAATTCACTTGAATATTTTGTCAGAAATAAAATTATAATATTTGAAAATTAAACTATTTTTTTTTTAATTATTTATGTAATTAAAAAATAAAGATTATTTAAATGTTTGAAGCTACTATAAATAGTAGCTTTAATTTGTCTATAAAATTTTTATTGGTTATTCTAATTACAATACTTGTCTTTCCAGTAGTCTGATAAAGACGGGAAATTATGAAACATTGGATAAAAATAAACAATAGAAATTGCAAACCTGTGTGCCATTCAACTTTTTATCGTCAAAGGAATAATGTCCTACTAAGTGCTTAAAGATAGGCCTTAGTAAATTTATTTTCAGAAATTTTATTTTTCTGATTACTTTTTAAATAAATTTTCAAATCAATTCAATTATAATTTCTAAGGAAAAAAAAAAAAATACGACTATCTTTTAATTAAAAATTTTTCTAAAAAAAAATTAAAAAATTTTAATTTTTGAAAATATATTTACTCTATTCTAGCTTTAAAGTTTAATAATTAATTAAATTTATTTTTAAAGTACAGAGTAAAATTTTATTCAAAATTTTCAGCGCAAAAAATTAAAATTAAAAATTATTAATTAATTTTTGAGTGGATAAAATTGCTTGACATTTTATAATTGGCTACCCTATGAATAAAAAATGAAAAAAAATATTTACGTGGCGAGTGAACATGTTGGGAGGTTTCATGATGCCCTGGTGGAGAATATGGAGGTTCACTTCCACTGTCTGGTGGACTCTCTGGTAACGCGTGTCTGCAAAGAACAAGGGCATTAAAATTGAATGATAAATCATGATAAGAGTTAAACTTTTCAGAAGCTTAACTCTAGTTGGTTCGAGAAATAAGCAGACAAGCAATCGCATGCTCGTAAAATAATGGATATTATTATTAGTTACAAGAGTTGTTAAATTTAATAATTATAATAACAATAGAGAAGGTAGCTGATATTATGATAGGAGTACTTACGGATGAACGTAGGTCTGAGGGTCCTTGTAAGTTGTAACTGGTGGGACAGGCGTTGCTCCAGTCGGACAGGCAGATTGTACCGGATGATTCTGGGATATCGGTGATGGCAATCTGGTTGGAGGTTGCTGGCTCGTCGTCTCCACTCGCCCGTTATGACTCGTCGTCGTTCCGTTTGTCTCATTGTGAGCAAGGGTATCGGCAAAGTATCTGCAAATATAATTATTTGAAATTTTTTTTTTATTTTATTAATAATATAAATAATAATAAAACTATTTATGAGAAAATAAATAATTTTATTTTAGAAATTGATTAATCTGACGGGTTTAATTAAAATTAATCAATCGCTTCTTAAATAGTTGTAAATAAAATTGTACAATATTTATTTTTTGTACAAAAATTTGTTGATTAGTTAGCCATTTAATTATTTAGTCATAAGATATGAATAAATTTTGAAGAAAATAGCTGTATAGTAGGAAACATATATGCACAGAAATAACGACACCAGCCTCGAAATGACCTTTGATCACTTAACTTGCTGTTTTAAAACGTACATGTTTATTTTTCCTCTCATTCGTACAGCAATAAAAGTTCCTGATAGGTGAATAATAATATAAGTTAACAGGCATATACCAGGGTTTATAAAACAGAGATATCGCTATCGCTAACTGTGGTATGCATGACGTTTAATAATGACGTTATTACTATTGTATTTTACTGTTCAATTAAGTACATTTAATAGGATTATTATTAATATGAATACTAGATTTATTATTAATTAATTTTTTCAAGTTCATTCAAAAAATTATGCTTATAATATAATTTTTTATCTTATTTTTATTTTAGAAATATTTTTATCTAAAATTTCAATATCTGCTTAAAATATTCTAATTTTTTGGTTAAAAAAAATTAAAATTGAAAATATTTTCAACATTTAAAAATTTTTTTTTAATTAAAAAAAAAAATACAAATTTTTTAAAAGAAAAAAAAATCATTTTTAAGTTAAGAAAGTCGCTTTTATTTAAAAAAAAAACTTCAAAACCAAGAGAATAAATTATGAAGTGAGATGACCGATTTTTTTTAAATTAAAAAAAAAAATTGATTATTAATTTTTTTATCAGTTGTAAAATTTTTCGAAAATTTATCTTTGTATTTATTAAACATTTTCAAGGCGTAATATTTAAAAAAAAAATTTTTTTTTAAAAATCGCTGACTTTTTTTCTAAGCCGCTAAAATATGAAATTATATACATTTATAAAAATTGACTTATAATAATAAATAATAATGAATATTATTTCTGATATAATGAAAAATGAGGAAAGAAAAAAAATGAGAGCAAAAGAGCAATTTTTACGATGATAAATTTTTATTTTGTTATGGCTAATTAAATATCACGGTTGGATAGAGTTTCGGTCGGTGTGCGTTCAGCCCATTAAGTTGTATTGAGAAGTTAAAAATTAAAAAGAGGGAATAAATTGACGAGTATTAGAGGAAGTGATACTTCTTAATGGGAAAATAGTTCCGGTGGCACGAGCCCTCGTTTCTAAACCTGGTACAATATAAATATACACTCATACACATATACATCGACATTGGTACATGCATATGGATGTAATATGTAAAAGGACATAAAATAGATGACAAATGTTAAACACACGTACGACACTTTGAAGTAGAGACAAAATTACCATCTAGTTTCATTAAATGCATTGCAGTGAGTATTAGCAGTAACAGTAGCAATAGCAGTGATTCTATCAATTTTGTCCAGTCTGGTTCTGTCGTCATTATGTCATTACTGTACTGCATTACAGCGTTTCTCTTTCTCTTACTCTCAATTGTGACTATGTATTTATTTTTTCTTCCTTCATTTTCTCTTTCTCTCTTTCATCGTTATTCTTTCTCTAATAATCTCTTGTTCTGCTTTTTTATCCATTAAATAACAGCCGGCGTTGCGTTTAGTTGCCTTCGTCATCTGGATTAAACTTTATGTCCTACTGACACTCGAATTTAGGAATTTGCTCTGATCAAAACAGGAAGTAGGTCTTCATCTTTATAGTAAATCATTTAACCGAGGTTATTTTTTATTGCCCTGCTTTTAGGTGTTACAATTTTTATTGTTAAACTGTAAAATCAATTTACAATTTTTGGTGTCATTAGGAAATTAGAAAATACGATTAATATATGTGCACAGAAAAAAAAAATAAAAAAAACGGTTGACCCCGAGAGTTATCTGAAAGGATTTTTAAAAATTTTTAATTTTACTAGCGGGAAGTTTAAAATGTTCTTCAATCAAGTATATAATTTTGAAGAACTTAATTTTCTTGATTTGAGTGGAAAAATTCTTGAATTAATAAATTTTTCTTGATTTAAAAAAATTTTACTTAATTCAAGAATTTTTCGTCTTGATTTATAACAATTACCCTTTTCAAAATTATTTTCTTGGTTCAAAAATTTTTCTCTCGAATCAAATTAATTTTTTATAAAATATTCGATATTAAATTTTGTTCGGACAAAAAAAAATCAGATGACTGTTAAAAAAACATGATTGTAATTGATGTTTTCATTACATCTTGTTCTAAATAACTGTTTCTTACTAGAATTGAATCCTACAGTAAAAATTGTAATTTTCAACATGATTTATCTGTAATATAATACTAAAGATAAATTAATGACTCAATTTAATGTTGAATTTATAACTGAACATTACAAAAAATTGTGACAGGTAAACAGTTGATTTATGTTTTATGGCTTTAAAGTTATAGGCAAGCAAAACAATGATGTTAAATTATTGTATACGTAAAAAATACATGTTGCTAGATGTGAAGACAACATAAGCATATTGTGTCGAAACGTCATCAGTCATCATGAATAACAAATACAAGATTTTAAGATCAGATCCGATTTTAAGATTAAATAAATATTTAAGTGGTTTTTTTATTAATAACCAACAATTACAACCAACTTTTTTTTTTCTCAAGTAAAAACATTTTTTTAATCAATTTTTAAATTATTGTTAAATTAAAAAAACATAAAACTGACCACTAATAGATCGAATAAATTAATAAAGTGATGCAAAAAATTTTTTAGGGAATTTTATACTAAGATTTTTGAAGTATTAAAGGTTAAATTTAATTTTTTACCTCGCAAATTTAAACAGTGAGTTAACAAACGTAAGATAACTTGAAAAACTTCGTAATGATTATTATTATAGAAGTAATAAAAATTTTTTAAACTCTTACGCGCTAGTTTTCTAAAAAAATCTAGAATTCCAGACTGAAAAAAATTCAAATTCAATTAAAATACGAACAATAAATATTTCTCTAACCAGAATTTTAAATTATTCAAACAAGCACAGCATTGTAAATACGTGTACTCTAACACCTGACAAGTATAATTACATGCGTAGAATAAAAGTACAATACGCGATATAAATAGTTTTTTTTTGTTGGTAGGAATCACGGTTCGATTCCCTGCCAAGAAATATTTTATTTGTCTGAAATAAATATAGTAGATACACATATAAACCATAGAAGAAATGGTGAACTGATGTAGGTATGTTATCAGTTATCATTATCGATATTTTAAGCCGGGTTTTCCCGTTAAATCTTCTATGAATAATCAAGTAATTTATCGGAATCTAACTCGCAGTATTTTTTATTTATTAAAAATTTTTTTTTATATCTAATTAAAATTTATCAACAAACCGGTTCTTTAGATTGCTTTTAGCTGACATTTAAATAATTTTTATTATTATAAGATCAATTTTAATTTTCATTGATTAGATACAATTTAAATCGTTGTATAAAAAAATTAAATCGATGTAAATTACAAAATTGCCAATCAATTAAAAATTAATTATTTTAGTTTAAAAAATTATCAATGATTATTGATAAATAATTGTTGTTATTTCATAATCAAAGCCTTGATAATCATTCAATAATAAATTCAGATTGTGAAAGAGAATTTTCAAAGATCAACGATCGCTGTATGAAAAAAACCGAGTCATTTAATTGGATAGATGATTCAGACCAAGAATTTTGGGTCAAAATTAACCCAAATTTCGTGTATAAAAAATCTATAGACATTTTTATGTTATTTCAACATAACTTGGTTTTATATTACAGGTTATACTAATATAATCACATTTTCTTCTCGTCTTTCAGCACTTTAAAAGTTATTAAATTATTTTTATTGATGTCAATAATAATCAATTTATTTATGAATGAAAAAAATTGCGAATATTTGGTCAAAAAAATTTCCAAATCAAGATATTTTTTAAATAAAATCTGCTTAAATTAATTAAACTGTAATTTTATATTTTGCAAGTGTTAAATGCTGAATTTTTCATAAATTTTTAATAAAAATCTGAAAAATCATTTAAGAATTTTTAAATAGAAAAAATAAATAGTGTTGCATAGAAAATTAAAATGAAAATGATATTCAAGAATAAAGAATTTTAAATTAAAATAAAAAATTAATATTAATCTACTGTATAATTACACTCACGTGGCAGGTTGTGGACTGTCACTATTGATGAAATCCTCGAGTTGAGAAAAATCGAGCGCCTCATTATCGATTCCTCCTACAAAGTCGCCCCGTCCTAGAAAATAAACCCAATGAAAAAAATTAAATGTTATAATTGAAAGTATATTTTAATATTCAATTTATAATTTCTTACATAATAAAAAAAAAATTTTTTTAAAGAAAATTTTCTTCAAGAAAATAAAGAAAAATTAAAAGTAATGTGTTCGATCGTTAACTCGATGTAGGATAAAGATTCCACATTTTATGCAAGGATAAATCGACGTGTCCTCGAGTGTAAAGAGAATGTAACTAGTGAATTATAACTAACACATGATTGAAGATGCAATCTCGTGTATTTGAAAAATAAATAAATAAATAATAAGATAGCAGGTCGGGTGAGTAGGATATGCATTGATACATTGAGATGAGATTCAATAAATTGATACTTTATTTTATAGATATAAAATTAATCAGAATTATACATTAATTATTTTTTCAATTTTATTTGAGGTAGATTTCGTAGAAATCTTTCTGTTGCATTGGCTCAAAATTAGCATTGGTTCAAAAGTTTATATATTTATGTATATATATGTACATATATCTTTAATTAATAAAAATTGCACACTATTAATGTAATACTCTATACTTTACGGCCCTTAGAGAACACTTGTTCTGGAGTCAATTGAATTAAAAAAATAAATAATTAAATATATGTAATATAACGCGGCTTGTGGACACAATAGCGTCTAAATTTCTCAAGGGATTTAGATGAAACTTGGTACACATATTCTTTGAGTAATTAACTTGAACGAGTTCGAAGATGATCAAAATCGATAAATTATTTTAGAAATGGCGGTCACTTAAAATTTTCAAAATAGTGAAAATCACGTTTTCGGTGACTTTATTGCTGTATAACTTTTGATTAAAAAGCGATAGGTAATTTTTGAAAAATTCATGTGATAGTTCATGAAATCATCTTTTATTTGACATTTATAACATTGACTCTTTGACCATTTTTAGTTATTTTATCAAAGTTAAAAGTGCAACTGAACCATTTTCAGGCCATGCCTTTCATTTCGGGCGTTTTTTATTGTGAATTAATGAGATTTAAATGGAAGCGCATTGACTTAATAATTTAAATTTAAATTAGACGATTTGATATTTGAGACACATTTGACAGACTGAGAATATAATAATAAACGACGTTAGAAATGGAAGAATGTGTATGTGGTCTTTCGAAGTAGAGCTGCAGAGTTTCCATTGCAAAGTTGAAACTCATCCAGGTCAAGCTGAGCCTCGACTTGTAGGTATTGAATAGGTGAATCCTATTGGATCGATTTACCTCGCCATTTATCGATTCATCGAGTACACTGGTGTAGATACTAGAGAAGAAGCGGCTGAGAGAAGATGCTGCAGGCACATAGGCACATTACATGTTTCTTAATCATTTTTTATTTTTATTAATATTTTTATTTTATCCTCTCAGTTTGTGATCATGATACAAAATAATTCTTGCGTGGGAGAGATGTAAATTTACGGCGAGAGTGTATACAGAACAGACGATTGTGGTGCTTTTGGAATAAAAGTTTTCTTCTCTCTTCAGTATTAAAGGTCTTGTGAACGGTTTATATATACGAGAGAATTAGCAAGCTGAGTTCCATTGGCAGTCGACACATAACATAAGAGAATATTTAACACATACGGAACCTCACTCACGATTATTGCGTTGGATCCTCTTTCATTGTATATTATATTACTGTATTTATATTTACTATATTACACTTTAGATCTTACGATAACACACTTGTCATGTTTATAAATTCAAAAGGTAGTACGCAATATGCCAAATTAATTTTTTTTTAACATTGTTTTGTTTTTAACTGTACACTGGAAAAGTCTTGGTGTTTTAACGACCTTAAATTTTGTTAAAATTTTTATTTCCGCTATTGCGGAATTTTATGTTGAATTAACGATATTTTATTAAACAGCTTGGTAATGATCTGTTGGTTTTTTTATTTTAGTTCCTGTTGTGAGTTAAAAGAAGAATTACATTTAAATATTATTAGATTTAATAAATTATTAAAAATATTTGAGGAAAATATTTCACTTTTTGGAAGAAGTTGAAGCAAAATTTACGTTTTTGAGATTTTAAATTGTATTTTTTTGACTTTTTGATCTCATAAAAAAATAAGATACTTTCAGCGTGGATCTATTTTTTTTTAACTGTTCAATATAAGAAAAAATTAATAACAAAGTTAGCAATTTTTTTAACTAATTCAGAAGATTCTTAATTCTACACTGAAAAAAAAATTAATTTGATTCGAGAGAAAAATTTTTGAACCAAGAAAATAATTTTGAAGAGAGTACACAGTAAAAAATTTTGCGTCATTGCGTCAAAAAATTTTGTGTTAAAAATTTTTATGTTAGATATTTAACATTTTTTTGTGTTAATTTAACAGAATAAGTGTTAAAGTTACATAACACTTAAAGATAAAAGTTAAAGATAAAAGTGTTGAATATTTAACATAAAAATTTTTAACACTAATTATTTTGACGCAATGACGCAAAATTTTTTACTTTGTAATTGTCTTGAATCAATACGAAAAATTCTTGAATCAAGTAAAATTTTCTTAAATCAAGACGATTAAGTTCTTCAAAATTATATCCTTGATTCAAGAACATTTTTTTTCTGTGCAAGATAAAATTAAGAAAAAAATAGTAGTAGAATATTTTCAAAATATAATAAAAAATAAAAATCTGAGTTTTTTCATTCCGTTTTCAAAAAATGATAATTTAAAAATATTTTTTTTTTTATAATTTCAACACATGGTTTTAATGATTAATAATCATCTGAGTAAAGAGCAGAAATTTTTAATTTTTAAGCCCATAACATGTAACCAAAAATATTCGATAGTATATCTCCAAAAATTTATTAAAAATATTCCGATAAAATATATAAATATCATAACAATAAATTTAATTTCTAAATGAAGAAAAGTATGAAAAACAAATTTCTTTTTCCTTCAGCATAATATTATTTTTACCGGTAGTTAAGCCGAGAAATTATTTTAAATTAAGATAAATTTTTATTTTGCTTTTTTTTGTAAGTAAAAAAAAATAATCAGTTGGATTTTATTAAACTATTTCCTTCTTAATTATAATCGTATATATTATATAGTAAAAATGACTAAATATTGCTTTCTCCAAACTTCTTACATTTTGTAAACTTCAAGCAACAATCAGCAGAAAATTAAAAGATGCACTTCTCCGAAAATCAATAAAGACAAAATTGAATTTTATTTTATTATTCACACGAGTGAAAGTTATACAGAATAATGACAATAAAAAATTATTAGAAATTCTTATGAAAATGATTCACGCCTCGAGTAATGGATTCAATTTTAAACAAGAGTAAATATTAAAACAAAAAAAAATATAAATAAGTAAATAGAAAATTTTTTACAAAGAATCAATACAAAAAGTATTCTAAAGACTAAAGAATTTTATTGTTAGTTTGCGCTCATTTTAAACTTCTTATGGAGTAATTGAATAATTTCACCGGGAACAATAATAACAGTTAATGATACAGAAAAAAAATAAAAAACAAATTTAAACCTTTTGTATTATTAATTATATTAATGAACGTTAAATTGATATATGTATTAATTTCACAGTCAACAATAGCAAGTTAAATAAAATAGAGATAATGACAATAAAAGTGACAAAAAAGCCAGGAGCGCACCTTGAACCCCTCTTTAAGTGTTTAATCGAGTAATTCAAGTGTCACAACTCGTTTCTTCCGGTCAGATGCTTCAAAGCTGTGTCTGACATCGTACGCTATAAGAATATCATGTCTCAAATTATATCATATCATGTATATTCTTTACTTTTATTTTACTTATTATTTACAGTATTTTTTTTTTCAACAAGAATGTTGAATACACACAAACAATGATTATCGTGTAATTTAAAAATGTAATATTTACTTCAAAAATTTGAAAGATTTTTTTTTAATTAAAAAAAAAAATTAATATGACCCGAGTTGAAGTATTTAATTTATTGTAATTTAGTAATCTTTAATTGACAATATTAAAAAATTAAGAAAATAATTTTTCTGATTATTAAACTCAGAAGAAATGTTACAGAACAAATTTTCATTAAAATTTTTTGTAAAATTTTCTTCACATTCTAATAAAAAGGATTTTTTGAAAATTAATAATTTAATCAAATTTATTAACATTTAATATATCGTTGATTAAATGTCATTTATTAATAGAGAAGAAATATATGTTAATAGTTAATAATCCGTTTATCAAACTTAATTTAATAAATATTTATCCGTTAATGAATATTTTTTTAGACCCTTGAATATTTTACTTGGAAAATTTTTAAGACTCCATGATTTTAACAGATAATCAAATTCTATTAGATCGAGTAGATTAATATTTTTTTTTATAAAAATAGAGGATATAAAATAAATGATAAAACAATGGTTGCAATAAATTACAAAATTTTTCCTTGCGGTGAAAATATTATCAGTGTACGGTATCTTCATTGTAAAGGTTATGGCATTATTTGTTTATGAACGATCTTTACATCGCACCGTAAGCAAGACACGTTTACTTAAAAAAAAAAAAAAAAAAAAAAAAAAAAAAAAAAAATTAACTGTTCAATGAACTTTTCTTTAAAAAAAATTTTTATTAAAAGTTATAAACACAAGTCAGGTTATCAAAGGACTCCACACGGTAAAGTCTTCTAAGTAATTAAAACTTACATGCAAAAATAAATTTTTAAGAAGACCAAAATTATTTTGTAAGCATGAGAAAATTCTATTCCAACTAAAATAATTTTCCAAAATATTTTCTCGAGTCAAAAAATTTTTTTTTTGGACTTTATAAATTTTTATAAAATAACAATAAATAAATAATTTAAATAGAAAATAATAATTATAATTTATAATAATGGAGTACTCTAAAAAATAATGTAGAAGGGATTACTGTGGGCGTTGCCAACTTTGTCCGTGGTCTTATCGATCAAACATCCTCGCGGACCTTCAATCCTGATAATATTTTCCTAAAAGTAATAATAATAACAACAACAATAAAATATATCCTATAGATCTATAAGAAGTTAAAAATTTTTTATTGCACATTCTTATGAAATATTTCATTGTTTAATTTTTACGGCTGTTACTATTCAAATCTAACTCCAAATAAAATAGTAAAAGTTGTTAAAGCTAACATACTAAACAAATTAAAAATGGTGAAACTGTAATTACAGAGATGGTTAGTTTGTTTATAATTACAGTAATAATGGTAATTGAGAATAAATGGTCACAAGACATTGAAAAGAGTGCAGGTATGTCTAATGTCTGTCGATAGTATTATATGCACCGGCTCCGGAAGTTCAGATTGACTTGTCTTGCTCTAAAGTATCTCTATTATGCATAAACTGTTTATATGTATTACAAATATGTATGTACATATAAAGAACGCGACTTTCCACACACGGGGCGTAGACCATCGTTTAAGAGTTTGCGACTTTCCCGGGACATGTATACTTTAGATAAATAGCATACAAATGTAATCCTTAAATGTACATTACACGTACGTTAAAAATCTATTTTTCTGTATTTAATTGCATTAACTATTTAATTAATATGGTGTCTTTTATTTGCGCAACATTTATTGTTGATGGTGAGAAAAATAGTTTGGTAATAAAATGAATTATTATGGTGAAAAAATCCAAACGAATGTCAAAATAAATTCAAGTTGTAAAAATAAATAAAAATAGTACATGGGTTCATGACTTGAATTATGTCAGACAAAAAGATGATGTTAACTTTCTCTCGAGTCTTGGCTGAGTATAGTACAAATAGAATGCTTTTATACATCTATACACTTTGACCTACCACTTCTACTTGAGCATCAACATAAACTTACACATTACATCTACATCTACATAACTTTTGTTCTCTCTCTTCGTTATTTATTTCTCTGTATTTTTATATTCTAAATGGTATATTCGTGTCTCGTGTACATTGTTTTCTGGTGTAGCTGTACTAACTATAAGCCTTTTATTTTCAAGGAACCGTTCTACGTTCAGTTTGCGATATGAGACAACCAACAGACAAATTTACATTATTCGAAATCGCTACGCATGACACAAACTATTTTTTTAACACAAGTATTTATTTTTAATTACATTAATTCCGTTGTTTTAATGTTAATTTTTTTTTTATCTAAGGCATGTTTGTGGAAACAAAACTTTGGGTAGAAAATATTAATAAGGAAGCGTTGAATATATATGCGATTATTTTGACATTGACGAGAAGGAATTTTAAGATGACAATAGTCGTGTTTATTATTTTAGTTTTTAAATAAATTATTTGCATATTTTGCTTTTTGTAAATGAGGTAGGCTATCAGTAAACTGTCCGTGTTTTATTTCTGATCAATACGTTTTTAAAATAATTTTTACTTGGTGTAAAAAATTTTTCACTATTGTTATTAATGTTTGAAGTTGATTTTAAATATAAAAAATTTTTGGAAAATCTGTAAGTACAAATTATTATAATAAAAATTATTTACAAAACTCTTGAAAACATTGTAACGTTTAATTTTAATATTTTTAGGTCAATTTTTGATTTAAAAAAAATTCATGTCGAATTAATAAACTTTTTGTTCACTTTTAATGTTTTTAAAAATATGATTAAAATTTAAAACTCAAATTAACTTCAGAATTTTTTGACAAACTAAAAAAATATATAAATTTTAATTTCTTATTATAAATTTACTGACATTTTAATAATAAGTCAAAACAATTTCAAGATTTGTTTCATTAAAAAATTACAATCAATTTTAAAAAGCATCTAAATAATTAAATTTTCGATATTTTCAAACGATTTTAGTTTAGAATATAGCCACAGCTTTGATGATTAAAATGCAGCTTGTTTTTTTTTAGTTAAGATACGATAATCAGCCGGAATCTTGACGGCCATCGACAAATTTTTTTTGACATCAGTGCCTTTGGCGTGATGTAACACACATAGTGATGAAGATTGTGGCTTGAAATTTTTTTGACTTACTATTCAAATTTCAACAAACATACAACAAAAAAAACTCATGTAATAAAAGCTTGTAATAAACCTAAATAATAAAACTTTAATAGTTAATTTTGCTACTGAGTAAAATAAGCTTGTATCAAAATTTTGTTATTAAAGGTCAAAAGGTACTTATAGTTATATTTTAATTATTCATGAAATGAAACTCTAGTTTACGAAGATCAGTACAAAGAAAAATACATTAAAATAAAAACCAATAATAATAAATGTATTTATAATATTTTCTATACTTAAGACATAAAAGAGCAAAACCTCTGCAGACATATAAAAAAAATTAGCTAGTAAATTTTTACTACAATTTAAATTAGTTCAAAATCGCTTCGCTTATTCATATAATAAATATATTAAAGGCATTTTCAACGAATTGCAGACTAAAAATCAATTAATAGATAAAATAAAAATATTCATACCGGAATTAAAGTATATTTATATATAAATATTTGTGCACCAAAACTTGAATCATGTATTTTACTTCTCTAGGGTCAGGCGATTGATTGCAGACCGGAAGTATAGTATTTAAATGACGAGTTAATTGAGCAATAATTTTCCTTTACTGTTGCTGTTATTGATATACATTTCCAGTATTTCGTGCATATAAAAATTTAATATTTTGAAAATAGGGCTGCAGCTGTTTTGCCACCCTCTAGACAGCTATAAACGATTAGACAGATCGTGAACAAAACGATTATGATAATTGGCCAGGTTTTACGAGGGTCACGTCAGGTGTTGCGTCTCCTCTATGTCTATATATACTCGTGTGTGTGAAACTATACAACACACTCATTGATCGTGAAATCTATTTCATTATACGCAAACACAGCTATAAACACGAGTAAACTTGTGTGTAACCATGCATATATATACATACAAACATTTATTTATTTTATTATTTATATTCCGCATTAACCACTCAAACTTTCTGTCATCAACTCATCACGTTATCATACAAACGGTGTAATGTTTTGAATATTATGTTTGTTTAAATTTATTTAACCGACATACTTAATAGTTATTAGAAAATTTTCTCTTGTGATAGACATAAGTGTAATTAAGTAAATAGAAAGCAAATTTTTAATATAAATATAAATGATTATAATTTTAATAACAATAGTATGATATTGCCACGGTGAAGAAAAAAAAAATTAACTTGGTTAAAAAATAAAAATATTGAATCAAGAAAATTTATTTGAAGAATTTTTTTTCCTTGAATCAAGACGGTAAATTTTTCAATCAAGTAAAATTGATTTTTGTCCAAAAATTTCTTTGCTTGATTCAAGACGATTAAAATTTGCAAAATTATTTTTTTGGATCAAAATTAAGTTATTTTTTTTTTTTTTTTTTTTTTTTTTTTTTTTCGGTGTACCATAAAAAAAAATTAATTTTTCAAAATATGAAAACGAATTTCAAGTAAAACAATTCCTGAATCAAGACAACCGACTTTTAAAAGAATTTTGTTGAGAAAAACTATTTTTCTTCAATCAATTATTAATTTTTTTTCAATGTGTAAAGTAAAAAAAAGAATAATTTCTCATAAAAAAAATTATCAAGTATGACGATTGTAAATTAACCTGCAATCGCAAGAAGTCTTCTTGCAGCAGAATGACCAATAACTGAAGATTCTTCCGGTTCGGTAGTATGACCCGTATTATTTTGAACGGGATCTGGAGTTTGGTGCTGCTGTACCGTCCACGTAAATTCCATAATTATTACCAATAATGCTAAAAATTTCTGAATAATTTCCCACTATCAAAGAGTCTTGCTGGAAAAAAATCGATTTTTTGCTACATTTTTGACTTGTTCATTCATTTTACTTCAGCAAAACTTTTAATATATCCATTTTTCAATTTTTAACATATTGAATCACTTATAGTTTGAAATGAAGATGATGATGACAGTAATGATCATCACTACCACTGTTTTATATTATATTGCCGACTTTTCACTTGGAACATCACGACATTAGCACTTGAGGCGAAGACAGTTTGAGTTTAAAACTAAAAATATAGTTACGGGACATGAAAAAATAAAAGCACAGTTATCTGGATGATTGAGTGATGATGAAGCGCACTCGGATTAGATATTATGTAGGTTGACCCGTGGAAAGTATCCACGTCTGGGTGGGAGACTCGTTCTGGACAAGACTTTACGTTCATCCGGTATTGAGTTTGATGACGAGCTAAGCGAATCCGCGGGTTCTAGCAAATGTATATCTGATTGGTGCACAGCGAATGGAGAACGATGTTTCCAACGAGACTTTACAAGGGGCGGTGCTTGCATAAACGAGTTAAGGGGGTTGATTCGTTTCTGCGCAACTTTCAGCTACCCTAAGCTCCATACTTCACTTGTATTACTTGTACATACACATCTACATTCAAAAGAATAATTTTGAGTAAACAATGCCCTTGTTTATATATTTGTATGTGGTTTTTTTTTTTTCCAACATGTGTTAGTGTAAACCAAAACCAAAACCAAAAACCGAAAGTAAATATTTATTGAAGCTGGTGGTGATTTTATTTGATTTTTGGTTAACGTTATATGGTTACATTTGAACATGTTATTTTGTTATGCAGATAAGACTGTCGAGAATAGCAGTGGAATGGTCTAGCGACTTAATGACAGTTTGATGGAGGAGAGAGAGAAAGAGCGAGATGACGTTAATCAACGGGAAATTACAGAGTTTAAATGCAAAGACATCGATTATCGAATTAATAATCTACATTTTAGTCTGGTGGATGTATAAACGATCTTGTAATGGTTATACGTCACGATAGAAACATATAAATTTAGTTTACCCGCACAATTACATTTCAATGCGAGTTTTTTTTACTATTTTCAATTGATATCTGGAAAAATTTTTTAGATAATAAAGGATTACATTTTTTCATACTATTATTTTTGCCTTAATAATTTATGAATCTATATCTGATAAAAATAATTTTTTATTTTGATATTTATTATATCTATAATTATATTTTGTAAAATTTTTTGTTGCGGGAGATATTAATTTTTATTTTTAAATTAAAGTTCATCGAGAATTTTGTCTATAAAATTTTATTAACAAAGGTATACTTCTTACAATATTTAAACAAAAATTTATGATGAAAAAATCATAAAGTTTAAACTCTTTAAGAATTCAAAAAATCAAACGTTGTAAAAAATTATTTACTGTTTTGCAAATTGAGGGAAAATTTTTTTGAAGGCTATTTTGTTTTGTATTTTATAGTTATCCAATGATTGTTTGATGAAATATTAATAAAAATACTCATAAACTTTCGTTGAATTTATTGGATAATTGAACGTAAAAAAAATGCAAAATTGCTACCTAATTTTGAGGTTTAAAAATAATTACTTTGACTTAAAACTCTGATAAGAGGTGATTTTACTTACTACATGCTACTGTAAATTTTTTACTGATGTTTTCACATTATTTATTCAAAATTTTGTCAAATTTTCAGCTTAATTAGCTTTAGAATTGTTAAAATATTAATAAATATAACCGATAATTTCGAGATTTAATATTAAATAAATTTTTCATCTGATGTAAGGCCGATAGAGAATTTTAAAATTTGTTTTTAAAAATTGTATGAAATGTGTAATTATTCGACAAGACTGTACATGTAAAAAATGAATCTCATTAAATCTTTCTCATCAAAACATTGATAAAAAATTATTTCCACTGAAACCCAAAAAACCTCAAGCTTTCAAATAAAAGAAACATTAGCAAGATTATTATCATAAAGCAATTTGCCGGTGCAGCAGGTCATCGAGCGCAATTTGATAAAGGGCTCGTGAAATTCATGGTGCGTGTAATTTGATCGCCACGCGCCAAAGATCACCCACATGATCCTTATGTCATCGTTTACCCCTTCTCATGACACCCCACTAAACGTCACCGGCGCATTTACACATAATATGTAAATGTAAATGTTTAAATTTACTGTAAATTTCGTTAAACGGTTTCGAACCCTCCATATGCTACCAGAATTTTATTCAAATACTCTATTATTTACGATACAAAAATCCCGCTTTTATTTCTCTGTACTGTCCATAAAAAATAAAAAAAACACTTATTATTTTTTATTATAAATTATAATCACTCATCATAATGATTGCTGCGTAACTTTTTTAAATGATTCCACGAAAAATCGTTAACGATAGATAAAATAAAATAATGTTTTTCTTAAAATTTTCCATATCTGAGACACACGCTTCATGGTATATTACTCGAATATTTCCCAGTAGAATAAATGATTACGCTTTAACTTTGAATGCATAATAAAAGTGACGTTCATTTAAGTTACGTGCAATCTTAATTACATTATTTATCTCATAATATCATACAATTTATCAATTAAAATTGCAGTAGTCTCCGGTTGCTTTTTAATTTTAAATTAAAAATTAATTAAACTAAATAAATGCGTCAGTAAAAATAATAATACACTTACTCTAAGTATACATTAAAACTGTTTAGTTAATTTTAATAATAATAATTATAATGGGTGATGTGAAAAAATAAACATGGAGCAACATTAGGAATAACCAAAGTGGTATCAGTGAATCATTAGTGTATTATACATCCCAAGAGAGAAATTTTCACAAGCGATAACAATGACGTATTCGTTTATCACTTATTGGAGCTTGGTACTATAATGATTAAATTTTAAGCGTCCAGTAACAAATAAAAGCTATTTATAATCAAGCTTACAATTATAAACTAAACTGTATTATTATAAATTTTATATTAAGCCAGAAAAAAAATTTTGAATAATTATTTTTGAGCATGTATTATTATTGTAATACAACAATAATTAAATTGCGTTTAAATTTGCATTTGATGCGACAAATAAAACATTATTTACAACTTAAAACTGGTGATAAGAAACAGTTAATTATAAGTTAAGTATATATGTATTGAAGGAAAGTGTTGCGTATGATTCTATCCAGCCTTGAGATTACGCGAATTCTTCTGACATTTGCTCAGCGTTCAGTTCTTTTCACACAATGTATATATTATAAATATAAAATTAAAAAAATATAAATATACATACAAGCAAGCAGAATAATTATTATCGTTGTATTACTCATTACAAAACCACAATAATCTCATCAAACCGGAGAGATATCAGGTTATTATATTTTTGTTCATTGTCAAGCCCTCATTAACAGCATGTTTGTTGAAATTAAGACAGGTAGAGCGAGAAAACAAATTTTAAAGCTCCATTTAAGGTAGTTAAGTATTTACATGTACAAATCTTAAACTTGACCTCCAACTTTCTTTGTTCTTATTCAGATAATTATACTATAACTCAATATGTTTAGAATAAAAGTAAAGTTATGTAATATTAGATTATTAAAGATTTTTATTTAAATAGTTTTTCCCACAGATAAAAATAATTTCAGTCGTTGAACTGAAACCATAGGTCCAAAAATAACTTCTAGGGGAGTTTTTGATAGGCTATCGAATAATATTTAAATCCAGAAGGGACCAAAAGCCGCTCTTTAATTTTTTATAAATTATATAAAATCAAAATGCTAAGTAAAAAATTTTTTTCTATTTTTTTTGGATCTTCTGCTCAACAAATGATCTAGTTAGATAAAAAATTAACTGCTTTGAAACTCTCTACTTATTTCTGATATGAAAATAAACATTTTAAACTCTGTAAAAAATTTTTAACTCAATTTTTAACACAGCTACTTTTTTTTATATTGTTGCGTTTTTGATTTATTTAAATAGACAATCCTTTATTTTCTTAAAAAGATTTTTAATTTATATATATTCTATGTATTAATTAAATTTTTCATCAATTCATAATGCAAATTTTTTTTTAAAGGTAAATTTGAAGTAATCAATTTCTGTGTTTTAAAATAAAGTAACCAAAAAAATATGTAGCTTTGAAAAAAATTTTGCAAACCTAATCCGATAAAATATGTAAATCATACGCATGTATTGTCTAAATTGAAGACGAATTTTCCACAATACAAAATTTGGCTGCAGTTATTTATTTTTTAACATTCTCGATGATTAGCACTTGACTCTATTATTGAACGAATATTCTCATATACTAATAACAGAAAATGAATTACGGTACTTGTACGGTAAATTTGAATTCTAATTAGATTCTAATTCTATTTTCCGGTTTAATATGCTAAGATTGCTTATGTATATTTATTATTTATATTATTGCCTTTATTAACGCCTGTAATTAATTAAAGAATGTTGTTAAGGCACGGTATACTTATTAAAGCTACAGACTCAGACAACAAAGGCAATATTAACATTTTCTTTTAATTTATTTTTAATAATACACTAAACGATAAATAGATACTTTTTATCCTGAATGACAAGTATTAATATTTAGCTACCTTTATATTTTTGAATCGAAAAAAAAAAAAAAAATTGTGTGGGTGTTTCTACAAATGCACGATAACAATCGTATAAATTATTTATACCAATATATGATGTTATATTATATAATATAAAAATAAAAAATATATGGAGCAAAAAAGTATAAAATAGAATAGTGTATTAGCGTGTATAAATCAATGGAATGTTTTATTTCGACTTTTGGACATGCTCGAAAAGAGTTTGCGCGACATATTCACGGATAAGATGGCTAGGAATAAAAGTAACTCTATGTATGTTTATGTATATATATCAATGCAAAGTAACATAAGATAAGACAGGATAAAGAGAGATAAAAACTGAGAAGACAAGGAAGTTTGAATAGTCTAGCGTGACTAGATGGTGAAACACGACATCAGGACATCAAGAACCGAAGGCGTACGCTATGATTCTTCAGTAATAGTTAGCGTTTATATTTTTCTGGGCATCTTAGCCTTAGCCACCGTGACTTATGATCCCTACTCCTCCTATTCTCAAATCCACCTTATTAATATTCATACATTATTACAGCCTTTTTTATTACAATACAAGTACACATTATTGCTATTACATTTACAGTTTATGTAGTGTAAAAGTTTGCGTGAGTAACTTTTAAATTTTAACATTCGTTTTTCATTGTCGTCACATGATTTTTCATTTAATGCCACCGATCTTATGTACATGTACTAGTTATTTTTTTTTTTTAATTTTTTATTTATAGCAATTCTACTTATTTATTTATTTATTTATTTATACATTCATTACTATTTTTTAAATGGATTATCTATTTTAGATTTTTCATGTCAAGATCATTGGAAAGTATCTTACATTATAATGAAAATAATTATACAATTGTAATAGGAGTTTTTTTTTTTTTTTTGAAGTGTTTAATCATATGTTTATGAAGTGAATTAATGGTAAACTTTATACTTATAGTTGATATAGTTATAAGTCATAAGCTGTATGTTATATGACATTAGCTGACTCGATAATAAATACACGGAGAAAATGAGAATAGACTCAGACTTGCGAAAATTCTCTTTTTTCTATGAGTATGTAATGAATAAATTTTAATCAAAATTTGTACTATTATTTTAAACATTAGATATGATTTTAATGATATAATAGAATTTATTTTTTTTGCTTAAATAAATATTTTGAAAAATTTGTTTTTACAAAAAATTATTTAATAAAAAAATTTTAGTGCAATTTTTAAAAGTGAAAAATTTTAATTAATGCATTAATTTAAAACTTTGAACGCTGAAAAAAAAATTTATTTCTTGAAAAATCAAAATTGTTTAATGTTTTTAATAAATAAAATTGATAAATTAATTTTTAATACGTTAATAATTGATAATAATTTATAAAAAAAATTAAAAAAAAAAAAACTAATTATATTTTATATATTCTTGGAAAAATAAAAAATTTATGTCTTGCATTTTTTTTTATGTACTAATTAATGAAATTCAATTAATAATTAAAAAACAATTTTATTAATTAATAAAAGAATTAATTTTAAATTAATATTTGAAAACTAAAAAAAAAATAAAATTAAAAAAAACCGTTTTTAAAGGATTATTTGAAAAATGAGTAACTAAGCAGAATAAACTCTATTTATTTAAACTAAATGGGTGTAATATTTATTTGTACAGCGACGGTGTTACATCATACGTCCTGCCCTGCTCCGTGATGTATCAAATAGTCTGTGTAGTCTGATTAGATGTAGATAGAATAGTTAGATTGAGGAACAAAAATAGAAAAAAATAAATAAGAGACAGATCGCGACAAGTATGATAAGAAATCACAATACAATCGTTAGTACTCTAGCACCCACATTACATCAATGCGATATATCTTTATTTTTTTCATTATTATCCATCCATCTCTTTTCTTATTTTTCTTTGTCTGAGTAGTTGTAGTGTACAACTACAACGTGTAATAATATTTCTCGTACCCGATAAATACGGACATTGTGTGCAGGAAGCCGGATGAAAACGATTTTAAAACGCGCTTATAATCATTAGTTTTGATACTGTGAGAAAAATAAAACCGTGGTACAATAATAAAAATTTTATTTTAACTATTAAAAATAAAAGCTTAATAGAATTACTTTTTTTTTTCTTAGTAAAAATAAGAAAAGTCATAAGTCATAACAATAATTAACAAATTTCATGAATGAATAAAAAAAAAATTAGGTAACAAAGAGGAAGAGCATTTAAAATTGTTTAATTTACCAAAGAATTTTTATGTCAATAGACATTTCCTTTTTTTTATTAGCTGTTAATTTTTTTATTCTTTCTTCATTCGTTTTAACGATCATTCTTTTTATTCAATATAAGATTTTATAACTTGAATAATATAAGAGTTCTCCCTACATATGGAGCGTTTCAGTTGATGACTATTCGCTCAGTCTAGTGATATATGTAATGAGTAATGTGTAATGTTTAGAATATATATATAGTAATAAATAGTTTTATAGTATCTTGCAAGTAGTTCACGTTATATATTCTTCATCTTTCTCTTTTGCTGAGCGTATAAACAATCTCGCTGGAAAATCTGGAACGTTGGGGCGTAACAGAGCTATACGGCGGCTGTGGACTACTGTCTTGTGTATACGCGACCGCCTTTACCTATATTACGTTAACGATAATAATTCTTTTTTTTTTTTTATTTATTTTTATTTCATTCATGGAATGGAATGACATTCACATTGTAAATAAATGCGACCGTTGTAATTACATTTACATTACATTATCGTCGGCAGTTATTTTATTTATTGACCCGAAATATTGTAATGCAAAAGCTTAGTGAACTGATCTTGAAGAAATTTTTATTAAAATATGTTTTTTGTCAATGATAAATTTTTTTTTTACTTGAATTATTTTTTTTTTTCTTTGTAGAAGTATAAAATTGCAATTAATAGATTTTTGTTTAATTCAAAGTAAAAATAATAATAAAAATATTCAAACGATGGGAGAAATATTTTAAATTGTGACAAAAAAATAAAGAAAATTATTAAAATTTTTACTGTAACTTGTTTTTAGTCTAAAAATTCAGTCTTAAATTGTATAACAATAATACTAGGAAGCTTAAAGATGTTGAGTTGAGTTTTGTTATAAGCCTGACGAATGTATAATATTTTATCATCATTTCAACCTCCATGCTATTTCCACTCTATTTGCATTATAATGATTTGGCTTTTCTAGTCCTTCCGTTTCATTTTTTTACGTGGAATTTTCTTTTAATAAATAAAATGTATAATCAACCTGACTATAAAATAACCGTGAACACCCATACCATATTAACGACGCTATAGAATCTTCTTGATCCTCAAAGAGAATCAAAAGAAGAAAAATCATAAGAATGTCATTGCAAGTTATTTTTATAACTTACTTTATTTTTTAAATTATAAAAAATACAATATTTAGTTAATCTTGATGTTTTTTTATTCTTTCCCATATAAATAGTTGTACGAGTAATTTAAACGGCTAAGTATCGAGTCACGAAAGCCTGAAAAAGGCGCTGAAGAGCCGCAAGTCGTCAAACTTGGTGCCAAATTTGGTTTGCTTGCGAAACTTTGTGTATGTCTCATTAAATACATATATACAAACCACGAATAGATTTTTTTTTATAGAAATAACAATTGCGCAGTGCTTGAACTTTTTAAAATTTACAGTTGGAACAAAAAATTAGTAGTAATTAATTGATAAATTTTTTTAATTAAAATATTTTTACAAAAAAAGGTTGAAATTATTTTTAAAAATAAATGCCAAGCCAGAATATAAGAGTAAGACCCGAAAGGAAAAGAAGAACCACGAGTAAGCGAATTGTAGTCATCGATTAAACAAACCACCCCGTTGTCCGACCTTCCAACCCACGCTTCTGGAGTTTATTTCATATCCTACATCATCGCCATTTATCACAAAATAATAACAATATTTGTAAATTTAAAACATGTCAGAGAGTTCAAGTGACATAAGATTAATTACCATTTTGCGTACGATGATGCGCTTATGTACTATCATACATATATATATATATATATATATATATATATATATATATATACTGTTGTATATAATAGTGTTTAAAGTATTGAACTGATTATACACAACTCACTCTCTAGAATCTTTCAAGTCTCACTTTAAATTCATACACGTGCGTGTGCTTATTATTAATCTTGTTGTATAATATGAAAACAATCAATTCAATTAGCAATTTTATTTATATTAATTGATTAACTATTTCATCGATATTTGATTTATAATATACTATCAACCTTGCACTCACTATGGGACTGCCGTGAGTTGTGAACAATAAATAAATAAAATTTTGCTTTGTTAAATAATGATTTTTGTTAAATTGCAATATCACCTCTTAATTATTGACGTTTTTAAAGATATAAGCTCATCATGATGTTACACTCTTCAAGAGCTTTCATTTGAGTACCCACATGCATTTTTATATATTTTTCATATATACATATGTATAATATATATAAATATACAAAAAAATGATGTGGGTACTCAAATGAAAGGTCTTGATGAGAGTAACATCGGAATGAGCTTATATCTTTAAAAATGTCAATAGTTCACAAGATACAAGGTCATTTCTTAATTCTCCTAAATTGCACTGCAGTTTCTTAACTACGAATCCTACTTCTTAGCGACCAGTTTCAAAATTAAAAAAATTAGTAAAGAATTAACTGACTCGAAATTAATGTTGAAATTTATTTTCTTTCTCAAATAGCAATTACCGGGTAATAATTAAAGCAAAAATGTCATAGAACTAGATAGAGAATTTAACTAGCTACTTGTTTACATTCATTTTTGTCGTTAGTACAAGTTTTCCAAGAATTCTTTCCCTTTAAATTAGTAACTTTAAATTCTTACTTAAAATTAATGGCTCAAGAAAATAATCATGAAAAAGAAAATTTTCTTGGCTGAAGTAAAGAAGAATTTTTTTGGCTCACAAAAAATTTCTTTTATTTCAGAATAAATATCTGATTTCTGGAAAAAGCTACAATAATTTTGAATTTTTCTTCTGACTCTAATTCATTATAAATAATAAAGATAATAATCGTTATTATCACTCGACAATGTAATAAGGAGAAAAAAAAAACTTTTAAATTATAAAAAATAACAATAATTAACTATAATAATAAACAATTACTACAGTTACACGTGATACAAACTATTGAAGAATTATTTTACAGACGAATAGTTCAAAATAGCAGTATATAATTTCCTCGTTAAATTACTTTTGAATTATTATGAAGTTATTACTAATAATGATGGGAATCTCGGGGAAAATACCAAGTAATTATCATTACGTTTCCTTTTCTATAAAAATAATAATAATAACTAAAATGATATTATTTATAACTCACATTAGTTATAACAAAAATTTTTCCAGTTAGATAAAATAAATGTTATATAAAAATTAAAAAATGTCCGAGTTACTTTAACTCATGCATTCAATATCGTTAAAAATAAATTTAATTTTCTACTAAATTTTCGGTTCATATATCCTTCATTTTATTACCACATAACCTGGTTACAGTTTTAGTTTAAAAAAGAAAAACAAATAAAATAACAATACTTTGTCACGAGTATTTATTAATGTCAACGGATGACAGGCGCATGCTCGAGCTTTCGCTGAGGGTGGAACTACCGTCGCGACGCTGTCCAATAAAATTCTGGGGGTTGGTGATTCCGACCGGAGTAGAGCTTGCGACCGCCAAGCTTTTCTACGACGGCCATCGCTCTTTCGCTCATACTTTAACTCCACATTATTTTTTATTTTTAATATTCGCATTCTAATTTCTTTATCTTTTTAAATAAAAGTTCTAAGCTTACTTTATTCAAATAAATATCCCTAAAAGTTATCCAACTTTTTATACCTAACAATTTTAATTTCAACCTTGTTACAAAACGAAAACAATTTTATCTCCGTCTAACGTCTCAGATCTTAGAGTAATTTTAACGAGCTGGTAAATACAATGACTAATAAAAATTTCCGGGCCTAAAATTACAAATACATTTCGCTTCTATCATAACAAAAACTCCAGATAGAATATATATATATATATATATTTATAAATAATCTTACACATTATTTAACCTTGATTTTAGTTGAATAAAATACGTGTCAAAAATAAAAACCCGTTTTTAAATTTACATATCCGTTGTCAGCCTCAAGAAAAATTACGTTTCGTGTTTAATACCGAGCCAAGATCTACACTGAGGTTTGAACGTCAACAAAAAAATTTATTTTTAAAATAATAATTGTAAGTACTAATAAAAAAAAATTTTAGACCCTATTTTTGGTCATATTTAGGTGAAAAATTACATTTTTTAATTTTTTTTTTATTCTGCTTGTTTTTACCGCGCATTTATGATTATAAATATCGTGAAAGAAAAAAATAAAGATTTTGATAACTTTTTTTTCTTTCAAAAGTTTGGAAAAATTTTGGCTCTCATATTTTTGGATAAAATTTGTATTTTATCTTTTTTTGATGTTTTAAAAATTTTTTTTTTTTTTTTAGAAAAGCACAAAAAAACGAAAAATTAAGAAAAAAAAATTTAGATATCACAATTTTCTAGAAAATTTATAAATTTTTTTGAAAATTTGTTAAAATTGTGATATTCAACTTTTTTCTTAAATTGTTTAATTTTTTAAGTATTTTTCATAAAAAAATTAAAAAAAAAAAATTTCGTTTGAAAAAATGAAAATTAAAATAGTGGACCCCACTTGTAAATAATTTCCAAATTTTTTTTTAAGCAATAAGTGTAAGAAAAAAAAGCTTCTCATCCTTAATATAATATTCTATTCACACATCACAGACTCTCCTCGATAATTATCCATACCAGCCTAGAACCTCGACAATACTCAATATAGAACCTAGTACCTAACACCAGCAACCATAAGATATATAGTCTTCCGCGTTAATTCATCTATTGACACGTCAAAACATCCCGGAACTAGTTGTGTGATCTGTATCTAAATTCTCAAGAAATTTCTTGTTTCTTTTCAATTCATTACAATATTATTTTACCCATTCCCTGTTCAGTTTATTAGATGCTCATTCGGAGTAATATAACAATAAAGATAAACCGAGGTTGTACGATGTACGAATTTCATTCATCCTCTTTTTACTCACTCACTCGACGAGTGAAAAAATATTAGCTCAAAAAAATAACAGAGAAGACTATAAATGAAAATGTAAATAAATCTTAAAAGAAAAAAAAAAAAAGAGCAAACTTATTTAACCCTTACACTCACTCCAATTAATCTTCCTCGCATGATACGCAACTCGCGGCTTAAATCCTCATGCTCATGACAATTTTATCTTAATGTAAATAACCTTATAATCAACGTTAAATTTATAATTACAACGTACATTACTTGTATTGTAATAAATAAGTTTAAGATTAATTAGCGACATGGAATATAATGTTAACATCAATTAGTCAACTTAAAACGATATACGCTTGTAGAATATGAAGACTATAATATGAATATTAATAAATAAAAATTCAAAATTTGCACACACATACATGTGCAGATAAAATCTCAATGAATGCGGGATAAATAATAATCACAGTGGGGTCATCTGTTCCTCCTTCTCTTCCTTGACAGCGTTATAACCTTTGTCCTCGATAATAAGTGCCACGATGTACTTAATAAGGTGAATGTACGCAGCTTGATGACGTCATGGAACGCGCAAGGTGTACACACGTACATACTCGATAAATAAGATGAAAATAAGTATGAAAACTCGTGTATGTGGTTACCTATACTGCGCGAAAGGCTGCACGTCTCTTTGCCGATAGGATAAGAGTCAAGTAGACTCAAGACCCCCAAGATCTAAGATCCAACTTGAGTAAAGAGACTTCTTTATACATGCTATGTTACATGTATGTACATATATTCCATACACTTGAATCGAATAAAATACTATTTTCAGATCTCAGCCTTTCCATTCCCTCTCTTTTAAATTCTCTCCGCATTCTCTATTCTCTCCCACCCTCTTATCTCATTCTCCACTCCTGACCCTTTGTCATCAGGCATATGCATCTCCAACGTTACATTACATTACAATGTTACTTAAAAAACAAAACCTTTTTTACACGGTAAATATCATCTGTACCAATCGTGTGTCGGTTGTTATTTATTGCATAGTGTAATAAATTCCAAGTTATTTTTTTTGTTAATTTTTACTCCAAAAATTTATTGGATAATTTTTTTTTTAATTTTTACTCCAAAAATTTATTGGATAATTTTTTTTTTATTTTTACTCCAAAAATTTATTTGATAATTTAATTTTTTTTTTTAATTTTTACTCCAAAATTTTTTTTTAATTTTTAGTGTGAAGAAATATTATTAAAGTATGAATCAAGAAGAATGTTATGCATTTACATATAAATATAGTGGACAGTAGAACTGTTTGTTGCGCATAGTAAAATAGTAGACATGACAGTACGCGTAACAGGTATTTGAATTGAGAGTTTTTGTTTCGTCAATAGAATAATATAATAATGATAGTAACAATAACAATCCAAACCGGGAAGTAAATATTAATGTGAATTTAAAATAAAACTAGGGTATTAAACTCGGTATAAACTTAACAGGAAGTATTTTTAAATATTTTGATAATTATAAAAGTTATTATAATTAAATTAACATCCGGATTTGAGCTATGAATTATTTCTGATTGACTTATTATATTATTTATTGAATAATATGACTGAAGATGTGTTTGTAGTAGATTAGTTAAGCGATTTAAAATGTCATTTATTGATAGCAATAAATTCAATTGTCCAACGGAAATTGTTTTGATGCATTTTGCCGATGCAACTGTTCTGTCGTCATTGCTGAGCTGGTAGTTGTCATGAAGTGAAACGTTGCTTAAACGGTGCACTGTGTAGTGGTGGTACAAGTGCAGAAATAGTAGTGGAAGGAGTAGCAGTCAGTCAGTAAATTCAAAATAAAGTCTCCATACTTATATCTTATATATCCAAGCAAAGTTGTGTTACTCAAGAGTTCTTTTTAAATTTCTTCTTCCTCAATTTCACAAACTCTCACCGTCTCTGTCTCTTAAATTCTTTACTTACTCTTGTAATTCGCACATAATGTCATGATTATTATCTTCATTACAAATTATTATATTAATAATTATAATAATGATGATGATAATAATAAAAACAATAATAATCAGGGACATCTCAATGGTTATAAGGCTTATAAAAATAAAAAGGAGCCTTCTAGAACAACTCAGTGACTTTATTACCATGCCACGACGCTTTCCATTAGTCGTATTCAATATCCACCTTAATTCTGATCACGATAAAGGTCAATGACTGGTGAAACATGCCCTGAACTCGCTCGTACAAGTCATTGGCACCAATCAAAATAAAAAATAGTCTTCACCTCATCGCCTATTTTTTTATATTCTTATCAATAAATAAAATAAATCCTACTCGCTAATATTTTACCTGCAAATAAAAGTTTAATTGTAATAATTACCTAGAATAGCCTGGAGGGTTTGCTCGTCACCGTCCCCAATGACATCCATGCCTCCGTAGTTGGGATCCAGGATCCCTTTAGGATCTCAACGGGTCCCATTTTGTTGATTGTCTACTCTCTTCAACACGTCCAACATCTTAAAGACCTCCAAGGTAATTTAAATGATAATCCATTCTTCAGATTTAAAACTCAACTCGACAGTTGTCTTCTTGTCTTAATTAATATTTATCACACTTATTGTACTGTATTGTTAATGATAATTATCTATTGATATTTTACAAATAACAATTTTTGATAATTATAAATTTATATTTTATAAATAACAATTTTTAATGATAATTATTAATTTATATTTTATAAATAATAATTTTTAATGATAATTATTAATTGATATTTATTATAAATAATAATTATCAATTGATATTTTATAATTAACAATTTTAAACAAACGTGTTAGAACAAAACCAGTATATCAATTTAAAATTCACATCATATCATCAATACCAGCATTTGTCATTTTATTTATAATTCATTTGGCGCGCACAACATAACCAGCATTAACCGTTATCACAATTTATTATTTTACTGTATATTTATAAATAAAATAACAATAGAGCACGACTTTAAGAAATTAGTACGGCATCAGATCAAGTTTCCAGCATACCACAACGTTAAAAATAAACGTCACGAGTAAGTCTAGTGGGTCCGCTGTACAAGTAGTTCTCCAGGACCAGGAGAACAAGTTGCATAGTTAAAACAACCACCGTCTAGAGCGGAAGTCACTAGCTGGCTAGCTTTCAAGTCGTTTACACTTTTTTTTTGCACTATAATTTTATTTTTTCATTTAGTTTTCCCATTTCTTCTTTCTTCAGCGCACTCTTTTCATCGTAATTACAATTGACATTGTATATTTACCACTGGAGACGTACATAAACACTGAGACCGATTTAAACTGACTTGTAACGAGTAAAACAAAAACAAAAAAATACTGATTTAATTTTAAATTAAAAAAATGTTATTTTGTTAAAAATTAATGTAAATTTGTTTGATATTATTTTCTTGACAGTATGATGCGCCAATGTGCGCTAACCGACACAGGCTGCTGCACGCTCACGATACAACTCTGACGGCCCCACCATCCCACCGAATACACTTGCGTGTTCATCAAATAACCACTGTGAATACAGAGCCATGTGATCACGTGATTCTTTGGTATGGTACTGTACACTCCACTACACAATACACTATTATACACTTACAATAAATAAATAAAATAAAGACTGATTGCTTTTGATGTGAAAAGAAGCTGAGGACAACAATCAACGACTATTTAGTTCAATAGATTATTTTACTTTTTAATTTGTTTAATTATTGTTTTTGCTTAATATTAATAAGTTATTTTTTAATATCACTGTGTCTTGCATTAAAGATGGAAGATTTATGTTTATTTTTTTTCTTCTGAAGATACCGCATGGAAGAAAAATTAAAAATTTGTAAGAAGAACCGGTTTCAGTCGCGCGTTGATACTTAATTTAGAATTATAAAGTCAGGTGGCGCCACTTTACGGATATTTAAAATTTTTAAATCGATAAAACAGGCGCGCATGCGCAGCGCCATTTGAATTAATTTATAAAAATTTAAATTTAAGGAATTTTTATTAAACAATAATTAAATATAATAATAATAAATAATTTTTGGATACTATAAATATTTATGAGTCACGTAAGTACAATTGAACACCAAAAGGTTACTAGTATAATTATTTTTTAAATTTATATGTATGTATAGTTATAATATTAAATACAATTAATTGAATCAACTATGATTTTGTGTAGTTTTAATAAATAATATTATTGTTATGAATTTGTTTGCTTTTTTTTTTTAATTTTAGATTCACAATTATTGTATATATACTCTTTTACACTCACAAATATAATTCGCTCTCTGTACAATATATAGTTATAATTTTTTTACACATTTATATCACATACTTGCGCTCGCTGAACACAAAATACACACGCGCTGATTAATTGCTCATCAATATCATTATTTTATACTTTATTTATACTAGCAGTTACTTAGCGTAATATATTTTTATTTTTAATCAAAATTAAATAACTTAAATAATTAAATAAAGATAAAATACAAAATTAATAATAGTTTAATAATCGTTGAGGCCTTTTAAATAATAATTTATCGGTGTTTCAGTAGTTTTTTTTTTTTTTTAATTTTTTTAGGCACGTAGGGATATGAAAGATAAAATTACACGTACAATATTGTTATAAGCATTGAGATTTAATTTTTTTACCATTATTCGGCTGCCTAATTTCAAAACACAGTAACTGACAATTTGAAGATTTAAAAAAATTTTTTTTATGAAAAAAAGTTTGCGCGCCAAATTGAAAAAAGTTTGATTTATGAATAAAAAATACTTGAATATAAATATTTAAAAAATAAATTACTTGAAATTAAGGTCTAAAAATAATCAGAAATACAGCAATACTTAAAAAAATCAGGAATAAAAATTTTGCAGTTACTGTGTTTTAAAATTGGGCAGCCGTATTATCAGTGAATCTGTTTCACAGTATACTTAAAAATTGGAATGAACGAAATTAAATATAACTTTTTTTTTGTCAACAGAGACTATAAAAATTTAAAAGCAGCTTTGAATCAATTTTGTTAATTTTTATCAGCTATATTGTATATTAATTAATCTTTTATAATATTTATATTAAGACATCTTAGTTTTATCATTTATAATTTTTTATTTATTGTTTTTTTTTTTTATAATATATAGCTCTGAGATTTGTGATTTATACATTTAATATATTCTAAGCGAGTTAAAAGCTCACTTTTCTGCCATTTTTTTCACACTACAAAGACACTAGTAATTAACAATTAAAAATGACTAATAAAAAAAAAATGAATTAATTTGAAAAATATTTTTTTATACATTTATGATAATTAACTTAGAATATACGATTACTATTAATTACTAATGTCTTCAAATATATATTTTTTTTTTTTTTTTTTTAATAATTTATTAATGAAACACATTGTACTAGTAGCATTCAGTCTTTGTTAATAAATAAATTCAAAATAAATATAAATAATTGTAAAGAAAACCACTGTTTTCCCGTCGGAATTTTTAAATTATTTACTGCTAAAAGATTCTCATTTAACGTATAAATAATTAATGATCCGCGATTAGGAATAGTTAAAAAAAAATTTTAATTACAAATAATCCATTGTTGCCAGCAATGACCTAATTAAATAATTAAAAATAAATATATATATTATATATAATATATTCATATCATATTGTCGAGTATCGGATCATAGATTTAAGGAAGTCATACCATACAATTAAAATACCATCTAGTCGTGTCTCTTGTTTTCATATAATAATCTCGATTACTTGAGCCATTTTTTTTAAATCGTATTTATGATCGTCAATAGTAAAATGTATATTTTACAATAAAGTTGTGTATATTTTTTTTGTTAGTGGCAGTATAGTAATGGCAGCTTAACAAGTGACGAGATTCATAATCGTCTGATTAATTTTAACGAAGTTATACATCATTAAGACGACGATAGATATTGATTTTGTTATCAATGTTGTACATTGTTATTAAAATCAAGAAGAAGAAGAAGAAGAAGAGTTGTGACATTTCATCCAGTGAGTAGATACTTAATATTATAATTATTATTATTAATATTAATATTATTTTTATTTTTATTTTTATTATCGTTACTATTATTATCATCAATATTAATTTAACCCACGTAAATATTTACCTTAGTAATCCGCGAGCAATTAAATGATAATCAGGTCACTCGCCACTTCAACTTGATTATTTAATATTATTTTATTTGTAAATGTCTAGTTGGCTAGACACTTCAGTCGCCGGTTGTTGGCACTTTGCCATCCAGCGTCTGCTCAAACAGACAGAGAGCTTTGTGTACAAACTCGTATTGCTCAGCTGTCTGAATCATTCCTCCTCTGTCGTACCTTAAATATAAATAAATTTATTAATAATCTAATAGACAAACTATGTAAATTTGAATTAAAATTAAAATAATAATAATAATAATAATAATAATAATAATAATAATAATAATAATAATAATAATAATAATAATAATAATAATAATAGTTTACCTCATTTGACAGAGAATTCCTAGAACATCAACATTGCCATCTCGGGCGAGTTGAATCATCCCAGTGGCAAGAGCAATGAAACACCCAGTTCTGCCGATTCCTGCACTACAGTGCACCACCACAGGCCCGGGCAAGGTATTTATTTCGGCCGCCAAACTGACTAGTGAGTCCGCGGCTTGAGGTACTGCATGATCAGGCCATGAGTCATACCAGTAGTGCGTGACATTCCTTCTTTCATTCTCGTGTCTTAGCTCGATATCACGTATCATGTACCCGTCTCTGTTCGTAATAGACGTGACGGTAATTGTAAACGGGCCAGCCTGAATTCGGCTGTTGTTCTCCAGTGGGAAATAAACGTCACACTTGGCCTTAGCTGCTTCAAACAACCGCGTCATCATTACAACTGCCGATACTTTGTCCATCCACACCATTCGCCAAAAATCTGTCACTGTGCTGGCAAGTGGTCCTTGGGTTGCTATGTAACGATTACTCTCACCATCGTATCCCTATTTTAATTAGAAGAAAAATATTTATTAATTTCACCTAAAACTAAATTTAATTGATGGAAATCTCACGTATAAAGCCGATTGGCATTTGAATAAATAAATAAATAAATAAATAATTAAGTCTAGAGAACTTTGTAAGAAATTGTTCTTATTTTACTCAATAAATAATTTAATAAATTTAATTGTAACAAAAATTATTCCATTCATAAAAAAAATAATTTGATCAAATTTAAATTTACTCTTGTACATAAGAAATTATTAAATGTTTGAATAAATATTTATTTTAATTATCATAAAGATATTTACAAGGCAATTTTTTTTTTATCAATAAAATTTACTTTCTTCACAAATATTATATTTTGAGAACGAGAAATTATTAATTTTTTAAATTATCCTTAAGATAGCAGTAAAATTAAAAAACTAGTAACTTAAAATAATATTTACCCGAATGTAATTAGCATTGATGTAACTAGCGACTGGATCATCAGATCCCCTCAAGACAACCCTAGATTGAGGGTTTGGCAAAACTCCAGAATATCTATTCTTTACGCCAGCTCCAAAAATATCAACTTTCTCTGGTAAATTTAACGGGACCTCCCAAAATTCTTTATGTAGCGCAGATGGATCTCATATGACTTTTCTCAACTGCATGCGGGATAAAACGTTTCCAGCGCTGAGAAGAAATTCCTCAGAGGTGCATTCGCGTGTTGGAGTGACGACGTGGGGTGGACTGCCAGGCGCTGGGGCCAGCTCGATCGTCAAACTAGCACTCGAGCCTCGTCGTTCGAGAAGAGACCCTTTAGCCTTTATGCGAATGGGTTCAGGACGTCTCTCAGGAGTCGCTACAGTCAGTACTTGAGGTAAATTGTAGACTAAACCGCCAGTGGACACGCTGACAGCTTTAGTAACAGGAACTGTTTGCACGGAAACTGACGATGGCTTAGCAGCTGGCTGATGAACCCATTTGGCTTCCATTGACCATTCTTGGGTACTCTTACCCGGCTTATCCAGTGACGACGAGGACGAGGACCCATCAACAGCGCCTTTTTCCACCAACTCACGTCTATCTCCATCACTAGACTTCTTTTCACTCGACATTTGCTTGCGGAGCCATAAGAGGATCAGGAAAGTTAAGAGAATAGCGCCAGCAATTGCACAGACTATCACAGGAAATGGCAATTTCCAGTTTGTCCATGATACAGCAGCCGTCGAGCTAATCTCCTGACCAGCACGGGTACCGAGCTGACTTGCTTGTAGGTCCATCCCAGCATCATCCAGTCCCGTTGAGGACTGCCGAATCCTGTAATTAAATTTATTTTTTTATTTATTTATAATATATTTTATTTAATTAATAAAATAATTATTTTGTAATAAATAATAAATTTTTTCAAGTATTATCATACTAATTTAATTTATCAAAAAATTAATAATAAAAAATGATAAATTACAAAAAAAAAAAATTACCAATTATAAGAGTTTGCTGACATTTATAATAAATAGCTCTACAAAATAATTAATAAAAATTTTTCGAAGGGATTTTTTATTAAATTAACCCTCAATATTCACACAGTCACTTCTCTATGACTTTTCATAATTTATATCAAAGTCAATGTAATCATTAATACACTACAAAGTTTTATAAAAAAAAAAAAATCGTGTCAAGAATATACACCCCGTTAAATTTTAATTGGATAATATTATCCATTGAAACTGACATCTGGAGTTCGCGTGCAGTGTTATACTATTTATCACAGATCACAGAGCACAGGAGTAATCTTGAGAAATTTTATTAATATTTTTCTTCTCTTTATTAATAATAATGATGAATGAAAGTTTATGAACGGAGAAAGAAAGTAGGGAGGAAAAGAGATAAAATGAACGAACGCAGTATACTGTGTGCTCCAATCAATGAATGCCGGCAGATATATGAATTAAATCTACTGACAGATGCGCAATACATAATAAATTATTCTCCGGTTTTTATTTTCACTTTAAACTAGATAATATTTAGAAATTCATTCAAGACTTTTAAATTTATGTTTCAAGATTCAGTTTATCATTTAATCAAATAAATTAGATGATTTGTTTATTTATTTATTAGTTGCTAAAAAATTAATCACTTAGTACCTTTAATTTCTGTTTTCGACAAACTAACGATAACGACTGACTTATAAACGGATAAAATAAATATTTTTATAAAAGTTTTGAAATTTATACGATCTCTACTACAGGAGCGTCGTGTGCTTACGCTCACATTCATCGCCATATTTTTAACGATCGAGTTCACTGACACGAAAAAACGAGAGTGAACATTCCTGCGCAAGTCTCACATACAAACTGGTGCTGGTTAAAGCGGTTTCGAGGTGCGAGTGCCAGCTTCGGCGCGCTCTGGCTCGTTGTAGACTAAGTAAGTGTGGGAGTCAATTTCAACCAATTGGATTCTCCCATTCAACAAAAGTTTTATCACGTGGTAAAGTTTGCGGTTATACCGAAAAAATCCGCGGGAACGATAATATAACCCATACCATGTGCAAAAAGATTATACGGTAGAAGTACCGGTTGCGGAATTTTCAGTACCAGTTCTGGACACTTTGCGCAAGAACATCACAGATGTTTCTGCCGTATCAAGCGTGGCTTCAATAACACCTTTAACAACTGTTTTTTTTTTGCGGCTTCAAATTTTTCAGAGGATAATAAATACTGTAAATCCGCGGTCAATATCAAAATAACCACGTTCCGTGTTTATTCAGACTCTTTCAACCTTCAAAAAAAATAAATAACAGTTAGTATGAATTATATAACCAATATCAGCAAACATATTTATGTTAAAATAATCCGTACTGTATCACCTTGACTTATGTAACCTTCTGTTATCATACTATTCATTGCTAATTTCGATTCCAGCCACAAGCTTATATTTTATGTGTGAGAATACTCGAGTGATAAAAAAAAAAATTTTATGAGAATACTTTCAGCCATCAGACATTTGATAATTAATCTATATTATTTAGAGAGAATTGCTAGATAAAATATTGCAAGAAAAATGTTAAATTATTTACCTATGCTTAGGGGATGAGGACATCCCCTCGGTAACCGGCAGCAAGGAGATTGGTAGCACAGATTTATCTTGATTTTGCTGAGTAATTAAGTAAATCCTTTCCAATGAAATAGTTTTACTGTCGTCATTTGAATTCCCGTAACCAACATCACTTATGTACCACTGTGATAAAGGTGCACCAGTACTTCCTAGAATAAAAAAAATTACACTCACATTAATAAAAAGATATCTTCATAATGTAATATAAAAATAACACTAACAGTAATCATGATCATGAATAATAATTATATCAATTAAAACCGCATACAGTTCTCTAAATTTAATTACTCAGACTCGGACTATTCATAATAATCATAATCAAGGATTGAAAAAAGAAATCCACGTACACAATTGGTCTTCTTAAGACCCTAACAAAGGCAACATGATTCACCACACTCGTCATCGTTTCGTTCATGGGAATAAATCACACGTTTCGTTGATTCTTCACCGTTTCATAGTTCTATTTATTTTATTACGTATCTATATAATTATTCGCCATTATAATACTGAAATTAGCAGACATCTTACAATTTTTTTTTTATATCAAATTAATTATTATAAAAAAAAATCATTTTAAAAAATTCTCTGTTATAATCTTTTAAAATTTCTGCTTATAGAATTTTTCTACTAAATTTTTTTCATTATAATTCAATTGTTATAAAATTCTGAAAAATTGTTAATTTCAGTATCATTGACATTGTAATACTGAAATTAACAAACATCTTACAATTTTTTAATTTTCATAATAAATTAATTATTGCAAAAAAAAAAATTTTTTTTAATTCGCACTGATAATTTTTTTAAATTTCTACATATGGAATTTTTTTACTAAATTTTTTTTTTATCATTATTAATGAGAATAAATTTAGCAGATGTTTAATAATTTAAAAATTTTTTTTTAACAAATAAATTATGGCAAAAAAAATTAGGAATAAAATTAACATTTAGAAATTTTAAAAAATTAAAAATGCAATTTTTAAAAAATAATTTTTTTGTTGAATAAAATTTTAAAACTTTCTAGTGACTGCTAACTTTAATACCGTTTGTTGTTATTATTATTATTATTATTATTATTATTATTATTATTATTATTATTATTATTATAATCTAAAAAATTGTTAAATGTCTTTTAAATTAAGTATAATTCGCCATTTTTAATAAGTAAAAAATAAAGAAGCTAAAAAAAATACGAGTTTAATTACCGAGTGCATTGTATCTTTATTTTTAATTGTAATACGTTAATTATAGCTAAGGTCATTAAGTTGTATGATAAAAATTTAAAACGGAAACGGAGCAAAATTGAGATAACTCAACCGATTAAAAAATAATATAATACCTACACAGTATACTATACTACAAGAAAAGCAGAATTACGATGATGCTTCTTATATTTTTAGTAGCCAGTAGCTAGGTAAGTCAAAAGCACAAGCTGAGAGTGAGTAAACGGATGAAAAACTGAACTGAATGAATGAGCGAGATAAAAATGTAAGAAAAAAAAGATAGAACCGTCGGCTTCCTATCCTCAAACAGGAAGTAAACATTGGTCTAATTTTATGAACGGAACACGAAAGTAGAGAGGGCACGACGAGATAGAACGAGACGGAGCGCAGAGTGAGCAGATGCAGTGTGCTTAGCTGTGTGCTGTGTTTTGTGCCATTCTACCAAGTGCTTCAATATCAATGAATTTCTAAGCCGGCAGATATATGAATTAAATTTTATGACAAATGCGCAATACTCTATAAATTATTCGCACGTTTTTATTTTAACCTAAAAAATATAAAAAAATAACTTAACAGCGACTTAAATTATATAAATTAATAATACTGAAGTTAGACTTAACAATCAGCTGTTAATTTAAAAAATTTTTTTAATAAATCAATTACGATAAAAAAATGCTTCTAAAAATTTTTAATTGTAATTTTTATTAATTTATGCATGTGAAATTTTTTAATATAATTTCTTTTATAATAATTTGATTGCTGTAATTATCTAAAAAAATTTTTATAAATAACAATGAAGTTGGCAGATGTTAAAAATTTTTTTGGAATTTTATAGCAATTAAATTATTAAAAAAAAAAAATTAATTAAAAATTTTCACATGTGAAAATTAATAAAAGTTACAAGTGAAAATTTTTAGAAGCATTTTTTTATTGTAATTATTGTAATTAAAGTTGAAAAAATTTTTAAAATTGACAGCTGACCGCTAACTTCAGTATTATCATATAAATTAAAAGTTTTTTTTATTTATAACTTTTATAACCAAGCTTGGAGTTTATTTATATGATTATTTTTATAAAACTAATTAAACCGTACCTTCAACTGCTGATAAAATAATAAAAACAACTGATAGATGGATTGATAAAATAATAATGTTTGTATTATTATTATTAAAAGAAAATTTATAATTTCTGCGATCCAGATCTCTTTTTCTACTACAGGATCGCGGTGTGCTCACGCTCACATTCATCGCCATATTTTTAACGATTGAGTTCACTGACACGAAAAAACGAGAGTGAACATTCCTGCGCAAGTCTTACACACAAACTGCTGGCGCTGGTTTTTAAGCGGGTGAAGCGCTCGCGATTCGCTCCCGAGTGGCTGCTTCCGCGCATCCGAGTGGGGGCCAAGTCACCGCCAATTAGATCCTCTCATTTAGGCTAAGTTTCGTCACGTGGTTAACGCGGTTTTATTTGTCGAAGAAATCCGCGGGAAACACGATTCAAGACTTGGGTGGAAAAAGATAGAGATTGTTTGAACAAAAATTAATGTAACCAGCGCAAATATTTCGGTTGACGTTTTTATGAATAATTACTTTTTAATTAAATTAATTTAATTTGATTTATAATTAAAGTTGTAATTTCAAGGTATTTATTTTGGGTGAGTGTTGAAATTTTTTAGAATGTCTGTCATTTCTTCTAATTATTGGGAATTTTAGTTTTTTAATTTTCTAGGTTTAAAATTTTAAATTGCTCTTTATTTTTATGGATAAAAAATAAAAACGCGTTAAAATTTATTAAATTTATCTCAAAATTTCAATCAAGCTGAGTTGAAAAAAAATTTTAATTTCAATGTATTGAAATATAAAAATTACTTAAGAATAATATCAATTTGTTTTTATTAATTAAAAAAATACAAAAAGTACATTAGTATTATTAAAAATTTTTACTCTTTCTAAAGTAAGTAAATTTCACTTCTGCAATTTCAAATTCTCTTGGTTTAGAATCTTTTAAGATAAAAGTATTCAATTTTCTTATAAATAAGAAAATAAATGAATTAAGTCGATTGTTCTCCATCTAAAATTGCAATCAATAATATTATAACTTAATTTTAATTATAAGAGAAAAATTTTAATAAATTTAATAATTGTCGAATAAAAAAATATAATACTTGATTTAAAATAATTTCAACACTTTAAATCTGTCAAATTATGTAAAAAATTTTGTGTAGGAAAAAACTAATGATTCTGTGTAAAAAAAAAAAAATTTTTGTGTGAATTATTTGCAAGTTCTTATTACTCATAATTTTAACGCGTGTTTTTTTAAATGACATGTATTTTATTACTTTAAAAGCGTATTGTCACGGATAACTCAAGTACGTTAGCTTAAATTACTAATTACTCAACAAATTATTACCATGATAAGAATCGCACTGCTTCATACTCCTACAATTGTTCAGCAATTGTAAGCTATAATTGGAATTAATTAATTTTAGAACCGAATGCATTAAAATTTTTTCCCACGCATTAAATTTATTACCTCCAAAATCCACAAAACAATTCCACTATTGACTAGCGACAAACTTATTAATAAATAAACATAAAAATATAAAAAATGACTGGAGTTAAAAATAACAGTTTGAACATGTCGTCATTATTAGTCGTGTGTGGATTGACGACTCACGCCTACGTCTTCCGTTACACCCATTATTGTATAAATAAACGTACTTTTCAAGGGTAGAAAAAAATTTTTTCATCCATTTAAAATACACATAAGTCGCCGGTGAAGAAAGAAGTAATGAATAATTGAATAATTAAGTAATTAACTTAAAGTAAAATTTTTTTTTTTTAATACTAAATACGGCAAAAATAGTAAACACATGTTATTTAGAACTTGTCGCGGATCGAATAAGGGTCACAGTACAACTGATGAGTGTCTAACGTTACACTAAAGCTAAAGCCTAAAAACCCCCGTTTCCCTTTCCATTCATCAAAGTAACCACTTTCCCTCTCTTTCTGCTAACTAGTTTACTATTTACTCTTATAAGTCTTTCTCGCTCGACTTTTCCCCAATAAAGTCAACAGAAATCTGTCTGCATCTAAAAGTCTATCTTATTCTCTTTATATCAGCCCTATGCTAACCATAACAACTTTGAGCGTTCTATCTATGACTTTCACGTAATATTATTATAGTAAAATGCGTATGGTGATGGGCTGTCTAGTGCGTGGGTGCTCTGACTGCTTACTTTACAAAATTTGCTGGATATAATATTTATACACAGAAAAAAAAATTAAGAGAAAAATTCTTGAACCAAAAACATAATTTTAAAAAGAGTAATTGTCTTGAATTAAGACAAAAAATTTACTTAAATCAATAATTTTTATACTCAAATCAAGAATATAAACCTCTTCAAAATTATATACTTGATTCAAGAATATTTTTTTTTCTGCACAGAAAAAAAAAATTAATTTGAATCAAGTAAATAATTTTGAAGAATTTCATCTTCTTGATTTGAGTAAAAAAATTTTTAAACTAAGAAATTTTTCTTTGTTTAAGTTAATTTCACTTGATTCAAGAATTTTTGGTCTTGAATCAAAACAATGAAACTCTTCAAAATTATTTTCTTGGCTTAAGAATTTTTTTCTTGATTTAAGTTAATTTTTTTTTCAGTGTGTGTATACCGCGCACTCGTATTTGAGAATCACCAGTCAAGAAAATAAAAAGCTTTTACGTATTTCCACCGTCAATATAATAAATGTGGGAAGTTTTCTGTGTAAATATACTTACTGACTAATTTTACGGGTCAATTTGTCATAAGTCATAGTCATATATAGCCATAAATAAATCATCAGTGTAGGTATTAAATTAGTTGACTATTTACTTGTGACTCAAAGGGCTACATTTGAACGAGTATCATAAGGAAGATATTAAGTCTCCTTTTTGCAGTTAGCTATTTAATAATCTGGTTTATTACGTTGTATATGTTCTCATTTTATTGATATATCAGCAAATTTGTATACATATATCTACGGAAAAATAGGGTTATTAAATCAATAGCAGGTAACTGTCTGTAGACAATAAAAATACATACATAGATAATTTGTTATACAGAATTACTAGTTGTTAGAAACAATTATTTCATGGAATATTATTAATTATTTATTTATAATGTTCTCTTTATTTAAAAAGTTTAATTTATTTGTAGGGAAAAATAATAATGAGTTGAGTCTAATTTTTTTTTAAATTGTAAATCAAGTATAAAGTGAAACACAGGAAGGAAATTAATTACAATGAACAATAATAATTATTTAAAAAATTCTTGAAGAATTAGAATTTAATATTATTATTAAAAAAAAATTTTACTTTAATTTTTAAAAATCTAATTATCAATTACTTCTATTAATTTATTGTATTATTTTACTGCTTAATTATTGAACGGTCTACAAAAAAATTGTGTTTTATTTTATTTAAATTCTTTATAATATTTTTAGAGCTTTTCGTGTATTATATCGAATGTAAACTGCTCAAAAAAAGTTTTATAGGTCAGATATCAAAGTTTAATTATTTTTAAATCAATATCAAATATAAAATCCAAAATTATACAATCTCGAGATTTATTGATACTAAAAAAATGACCTCTTTTTCTCAAAGTGGAGTAATGTGAGGAATTATCAAAGCTCGCATCACGAGCGATCTGGCTTGATGCAGCCTCTTTGGTTTGCTCGATGAATCTGAGGCCGGAGAAGCTCTCTCCATTCACACGGAACACTGAATGCCTCTGTGCATCAGTCAAAAGCTTTCGTACAAGGTGAAAGCTTTCACGTTTTTTTTAAAACGACCGCTCATTTTTTCCTATAAATACTCGAATCTTCAAATCAATCTCTCTTTTTAAAATTCCATGCACGAATTCCGATTGTAAAGTTAATTAAAATAAACCACTGTTTGAGTACCGATAATAGAAACAAACAATATATATTTTTTGCGTAGGATGATAGCTTTGGGAGATCTACAGGTCTGAATTTGTGCGTGGGTGTGTCATGCCAGAAAATTTAACACGAAGAAAAAATAATTTTTTCCTTCACTTTTTATACACTTAGATTCGGTGTTAATTTTAATTTCTCAAGAGTATAAAAATTATTTATTGTTCAATAATTAATATTTTAAATAAAAATAATATTAGTAACAATAAATACATAATTTAAATTGGATCATCTAGATATAGTAAAGGTATACGATCTATTATAGATGCATAAATCAAATTTTCAAAGGTTCTTGTCTGAGTAGTATCGACTTATTCTCTCTTTATAGTTGGATATAATTATTATACTACATTAAGTAGTACAGAGTACAGTAACTCGTATAATAAGCGGCTACTATTTACTATTTATATTAAATTCAATTTAAAAATGATAAAAAATAAATATTGTAATTAAAAAATTCAATAATAAAAATTTAAATACTCTTTATATGCATTATAAAAAGTATAATTGTTAATTAGTAATTAAAATAATAAAAATTACCTCAGCTGTCTCATTTTAAAACACAGTAGCTGCAAAATAGCAAAAAAGCCTGAATTTTTTCTGTGGCAATTTTTATTACTCAATCTGATAATTTTTACTCTATTTATCTTTTATTTGCAAATTGATGTTATGTCAATTTTTTTATTAAGTTAAATTACAAAAAGAATCTAAATTTCCTTGAATATAATTTTTATTACTGAAAATTTCACTAATTTCATTTTAAAGAGTGGCAAATGCGGACAAAAATGAATGTGTTTTATATTTGTGTAAAATTGTTAAAAAAAAAATTAATTCAAGTTTAAAATATTAAGCTAATATTAAGTAATCACATAAAAAAATTTCGGCTTATCATTAACTCACTCACGGAAGAAAAAATTGACAGAGTAAAAAAATATAAAAATGTTTTGAACATTTTTTAAGTAAAAATGAATTTTTAATCAAAGTTTTGTTAATTTAAAATAATTTCGGTTTATAAATTACTAGAATTAATAATATTTACACTTCGACTAAGAATCTTACAAATTAAATTAAATATAAAAAAGTCTCGTATCTCCACAACACTGATTATCGCTAGAGCGTACTATGTTCTAGTGTGTCGGATGCAATATAATGTAAAATATAATCTAATCCGTTTTACTTCTATTCGTGATATCATATACTCACGATTTAATGATGATCCACCTTACGACATACTTCCTCTCTCACAAAGTATTGTGTTACTACCTAGAAACATGTTATTTTATTAAAAACATTCATGTGGTAATTATTAATAATTATGTGGCTAAAAAAAAAAAAAAAAAAAACACCAGATAAAAAAATATCAGAAGTGTAAATTGAACAACTACACAGGTGCTTTATAAATTTGACAGAATATATTGAGCCGAACGAGAGTTGTAAAAGTAACAGTGCTCGAGGGCTTAATCCAACCGGTTAGTCGGATCTGGTGCATCTGAGTGCCGTCTGTACGGGTTGCAAAGTGACAGTAAACTGCATTCAGCTTGCGCGGCAGCGGCACCCACTGGCTGTTCTACTGGTACTGGTACTGATACTGGTGGTATGGAATTGACTGAGTCGAGTGATATTCTGTTGCGATTAAATTACGCGAGCAAGAGAGAAGAGCTCACTAAAAGGGGTAGCGCGCGCATTCTCAACATAGATCCACTACCACCAGAGAGCAAGTATCTGTTAAAAAAGCTCACCACCCCCAGCTGCGAGCTTCGTACACCCCAAGATCTCACTCTGTAACGCAACTCTCGTTCACGATTCATACACGTTATTTCTCCCTTCCCCTTACGGCTCCTATTACGACTCTTGCGGCTCCCATTCTTGTTCAAGCTTCACTCATACTTTCGTCGACATATATCTATTTATTTATTTTTTTTTTTTTTTTTTTGAAAAATAAATTTCTGATTTTTTATCAAATTTAAATATCAAAATTTTACTTGAATTCATTGATTTTTTATAGGCGTTTCTTTTGATCCATAGTCGACAGCAAAGTCAATGGAGCTGTGACGAGTCACCAGGGAGCTTAAAATCAAGTTACAAAAGAGTCGGTACTGAGTGATGATTAATGAGTTGAAAGAGAAGATTAACTGAATGATTCATAATATCTCAGGTGATTTTTTTATTCTTTCTTTAATAAGTTTGTCACTTTAGAGAAGTATAAAGAGCTGAGCTGTACTGAGGGAAAAAAGTAAAAAGTTTAAGAGCTTGTTGGGTCGTTAGGTGCGTAGAAAGTTTTTCTGACAAGGATAGGATAGTACGTAGAGAAATAATATTGTGTATATCAAGTTATAATTTTTTAAAACACTGTCAAAAATTTACGGTCGGGATAAAAAGTCATAAAAAATTTTTTTCGGAGTATTTGACTAATAAAAAATTTTTTATACTTAAATTTTGAGTGAAATATTGAAATGAAAAAATTATAGGAGAAGTAATTTGAAGGAAATTATATTCTCGTTAAAAATGACACATCAATTTCGTTAGATTTTGCATCCTTTAGCCAGAATTTTGATTTAATTGTCGTAAAAAAATTTTTTTGATAAACTTGTATAATGACGAAAAAAAAATTAGGAAAATTTTAAATCAAAATTCTGGGTAAAATATTGAAGATAAAAAAAAATCTAAAGTCAAAAATTATTTTAAATTAAAAAAAAAAATTTTTTTATTAATATTATTATTTGTATTAAAATATAAAATTAACATAGTAGCTGATGAAAGTAATAAATAATAAGTAATAGAACCGTTTAATAATAATTTGTTCTTTTTGCACGCGAGTACTCGGTACGGTGAGATCGCGGTGTAGCGGCGTGTAAAGAGAATTGAAACGAAGAGAAAACCGTTGACGGGGCCAGGGTATAGTCAAGGGAGGTTACAAGGGGTATGTACGATTGTAGGAGAGTCTAGGCAACGGAGCGCTTCCCCAATCGATACACGCAGTCGTAAACCCTCAACTTTTATACCTACTTTTAGTTTTTTCCTTATTACCCTCAAGTCCTCAGTTCAGAGTTGTGGGATGCGATTAGATCATATCTCAGTACAGGTGAAGCAATGCGAGCCGTAACTCCGACTTTAATTATACCTGACACGAAATTAAAGGGTTCTAAAACGAAATATTATAAAGTATTACAGTAAAAACACCAGATAAATAAAAAAAAACGATCGAAGAAACGGTTTATCCTTTTTTTCAAGCTGACATTTCCGGTTTTTTATTCATAAGTATACCTAATCCTTTAACAATCGCTTGTGTATAAGTAAATATTTTTTTTTACATTTTATTCCCATACTTATTGTAAAATATACAAGCATACAGTAGAGATCAACTAAGCAGAAAGTATTGAATTTGAATTATTTCATTGATAAATCCTTCTAATAAATTAACAAAAATAATTTTATTTTTTTAATTAGTTAAATGTAATTTTTTTTTATTTTCTTACTAAAAATTTTTTTTCTGATTATAATTATATTTTTTTGAAGATAATCAAGTTTAATTGAACCGAGAAAATTTTTTATTAACTAAATTTTACTTTAGCCGAAAGAATTTTTGTTTTTCTGAATTTTTTTTTTAGTCAAGAAAATTGGCTATACAATGAAAAAATTTTTTTTTGTATTTTTAAGATGAATTGAAGAACGAGAAATTCCTCAAAAGGAAAAAAAAGACTTTTTAATTAATATAAAATAGTAAAATTATTTTCAAGAAAAAAAAAATAATTTTTCAGATACAAAAAATAAATTTGTAAACAAATCAATCATTTGTACTAAATGCTCTAAGATTTAAGATTGCAGTACTATTTTCCTATTTTAAAATAAAAATTATAATTCAAGAAAAAAATTGATACTTTAAAGTACATCAAAATAATATTTCCTTTTTAATATTAAAAATTTCTAGACAAAAATTAACCGTAAAAAATAAAAAAAATAAATTTTTAATCATACTGCAACACATCATAATGATTACAAAAAAAATTTGCGGATAATTAGTTAACCGTTCAACGTCAGACAAATTAAGCATAAAAAAGGTAACAAAACCCCGATATCAGAACCGGAAATACGTGCGCTTGTATTTGACAAGCTTACAAGTGCTTAACTTGCAATAAATTAAATATACGTATGCATGCATTTAAAACACATAACCGGGTTTTTGTTCTTTGATTCTCTCAATAGCCACATAGACATTAGTTGGATTGAAAGCTTGGCATTACATCCTACCCGGTCTGGATCTCAATCCGTTTCGTCTGCCACAACTCTGCTCTATCTCCGATGGCATCAGCCTTTTAATTCAGAATGCCTGTTATTTTTTCCAAGCATTTCATCCTGTTTTTTATAAATAAATTTCTGAATCTACGGACAGCGCAGAACCGGCTTAGCCCCAACAGCTCAGATCTATAGACACAGATATATATATTTGTTTATTTTTACGGGTTTTTGTATTAACAGTTCGACGTTTTTATTAACCGATCAACACCGGACGTCACTTCCGGTTCCGGGCAAACTGACGGAAAGGCCGAGTGCACGGCCTTCGACGTATGTTCGTCCTATACTCGCTATATATGTATATAAAAACATAATCCGCAGACACAATATATATTTGTAGTTGTATTTTTATAATACTATGCAAAGAGAAGCCGCTTTATCTGTTATTTATAGTCTTTTTTGTTATATTTATATTGTATGAATATAATAATATACACTCGCAAACTTTTATTTCATTGATGTTTTTTTATGATTGTGGAAATCGAATGAATACTGACACAATTTGACACAGAAACATTTATAAAAAACATTTATCATCGCATGAATGATCGGCTGTTTTGAATTATTATTCGTCGACATTTCATCAAAATAATTTTTCATTGTTATTAAACAACAAACTTTTAAATTTATTTTTAAATGTGTCATTTATGAATAAACTTTTTAATTTAAACGAGCAAATTATTAATAACTTTCTGTTGAATTCATTTAAAATATCAGGCTATTTATCACCGAATGTAAGCAGCAAACGGAAGGACGTATACATTTGACTGGATACATATGAAGATGTCTCGAAAATTTTTTTTATATTTAAGTATACTCTACTTTTTCAGGAATTAAATCGATCTAATCAATTAGGTCATTATTTAATTTAAAGTGCTTAAAATTATGTGCTGATAATTATTACACACATTATTTATATTAAAATATTAAATTTTTGATAGATAAATTAATAATAAATTTTAAAAAGGATCGGCAAAAAAATATGGCTCATTTTATTTTTTTTTAATTTTAAATGCCATCATTATAAATTAATCAAGACAAGGTTTTTTTTTATTTATATTAACAATATAAAAAATAGAATGATAAAAAATTTCATCATAATTTTTTTCAATCAATTTTTTTTGAAACAAAAATTTAATTGTTTCGAGTAAAAATAAAATTATTGTGAAAAAAAAACTGGAAATTTTATTATCGTTAAGTGTCAATTGAACTCTTGGCCAATTGAATTTATTTTGCGGTGATTAGATATATGTTTAAATGTACATATACATTTATTAATCTTGTAGGCGTTGTGTGATAGTCTGGATCATGAACTTGACGAGCAGAGTCGTGTGACATTCATTAATAATATAAATATAACATTTTTCTATGACGACAATGTTATTATTTATAAATAAACTCGACAGTTGTTATTGTTATTATTAATAATATTAATAATATCATTATTATTGGTATATAATAGATGTTATTTATAAGATCCGCCCGGAAATAAGTTGTAAATTTTTTCGGATAATAAATAGAAAAGAAGAAGATACAGGGATATAAAGAATAGACGTTATTCTTAAGAAAATGGTTTTTGAGAAAAAGTGGTGGGTTTTTCTGGGAACTAATTACAAAGAGCCCAAGGGGACCTGTAACTTCCGGAAGATACGGAAAAAAAAAAAACATCTTGGGCGTCAATGAAAAATGAATGAAACGATATAGTATATATACAGATATATAGAAGAAATCTTTTAAGACCTTTCTCATCGGGGATCCGACTTCCGGAATAGAAAAATATTTAGTAACGCATTAAAAGCTCATCCCGATTTTCCGTCTCAAGGTAATACTTAAAAATAATCTTGGATATTTATATTTTTATTTGTCAAGATGTTACCTTTTCTTCACGCCATTTGTCATTCTTTTGACGCCATGTATCTAAAATTTTGACATTTATTGACAGAGCTCTTTAGCTTATTTGTATATCGTTTATTTTATTTTAATAATAATAATAACTAGCAACCTTGCAGTACTGTGTGAATGGTAAAATATAAATAAATAAAATTTTGCTTTATTAAATAATAAATTTTGTTAAATTGCACTGTACTTTCTTAATTATTGACATTTTTCAAGATATAAGCTCATCCCGATGTCACACTCATCAAGAACTTTCATTTGAGTACCCACATGCATTTTTATATATTTTTCATATATACATATATATAATATATATATAAATATATGAAAAAATTATGTAGGTACTCAAATGAAAGGTCTTGATGAGTGTAACATCGGAATGAGCGTGTATCTGTAAAAATGTCAATATTTTACAAGATATAAGATCATTTCTTAATTCTGTAAAATTGCACTGTACTTTCTTAACTACTGACATTTTTAAAGATTTAAGCTCATCCTGATTTAACACTCATTAAGAGCTTTCATTTGAGTACCTATATGTATTTTTATATATTTTTTATATATACATATATATAATATATATAAATATATGAAAAAATTATGTGGGTACTCAAATTAAAGCTCTTGATGAGTATAATATCGGGATGAGGTTATATATTAAAAAATGTCAATACTTCACGAGATACAAGGTCATTTATAAGCATAAATTTTGCTTATTCTCTTAATAATATAGATAATTTAGTAACTAAAAAAAATCAGTCATAAAAAAAGTAGATCCATAATGAAGCGTAACAAAAGGCAATTTTTTCCAGTCGTCTCTACCTTGCCTTTCATCGCCTATTCATTCAAAATCGTTGAAATATAAAGTAGGAAAACAACAATATGTAATTCACAAAAAGTAATGCTATCAATGAATCATTCATACGAACGAATCAATATATAAACCTGATTACTATAAAGTTATTTAAAATTTAATAAATTCGATTAATTAATTATAATTAATGTATCGATGTCACTCTAAAGATAGACAAAGAATTTTCCGTATATCACTCCAAATGACAAAAAATATGTCAAGCGTATATATATGCATGCACATGTAGTAGTAAAGATCTATAGATCCTTATATGTGAGTATAATACATGAAATTCAACGACCAAATTGAATTTACACAATGACAATGTCTATGAGACGTTAAAACGGTTTAGTTGATTATACGAAAGGTAAACGCTTACGTCCGGCATGAATAACTAAGGACGGAAGTAAAACTTACTGGATATGTATCAGCATCAGCGATTTCCGTTTCTCTATACATATAATTTAGTGATTCAATAAATTTTTTTATATCATATCATCAGTATCATATAAAATTCATTATTATTATTAGATTTAATTCTAAGCAAATAGAAATATACTTATAATAGACAAAATAATACAATGATAGTTTATTACATAACATTGGATGAATGAATTTCAATGACAATCAAAGAATGAAAGGAATAAATTTCGTGCTCGATAATATAATGATGAGCATTTGAGTTTGCGCGTTACACACTCACCGTCATAGACATAGACAACTACATAGACATATAATACACACTGTTATGTAGACTGTACACCAAACCGTTTCAACGAGAATTTCTCTTCAATGGGGTTGCTCCAGCCATTCGCATCCACTGCAGGGGTAGCTCTTTCATTGAGCGACTCAGTTACTTCCGCTTGGCGTTCCGTTCATGCTGGCAACCCCGCTAACCTACCCCCTTCCCTCTACACCCTACACCCTCGCTCTTTCCATGTACGCTCTATAACAGGATCTCTCATTTCCTCATTCGTCTCTTTTTCTATTACTCATCCGCCGTTCATACTCTCTACTATCTAATCCCCCACACTTTTTTATTTTCTATATTTTATTTTATTATTAGCTCTTTATTAAAAAAATTTTTTTTTTCATAGCAATTATAAACTAATTACACGGAAAATAAACACGGTAATTATTGTATTGATAACTGTTACTCAAAAATATACAAATCATGTAAAATATTTATTAACCTGATGATTGTATTTTAACGTATTAAATTAGTTAAATTTTAGAAGTTTAAAAAAAATTAATTTTTTGATTTTTTTGAAGATTTTTCTAAAAATCCAAAAATAAACAAAATTTAAAAAAAAGAGGCTGATTTTTTTTTTACTTCATGTAACTGACTTCAAAAATTTTTTTGATTATTTAAAAAATATTATAAGTTATTTTGAAGCAAGAAGAAATTTTTACAACTCAAAAAAAAATTTATTTAATTCAAGATAAATTCTTTTTTTCTAAATAATTTTTTTGAATCAAGAATTTTTTTATGTGGTTTTAATTTTAGGTTTATTCAAACGTTGATTACTCAGGAAGTCCTTAATTGAGCAATCTATCAGCAATTCGTCCCAGACACTTTCACTAAAATATTTATCATATTAAGCGAGATGATTAAAATTTAGCGTGATAATAATTTGGTCAGCAAACTTTTTCTTATCAAATAACAAATATGTTTAAATTTTAAATCCTGCACAAAAAAAAATGTAATTATTTTGCATTAAATAACGTAATATTTTTGAATTTTGAAATAATTTCTTCGAAGTTCAAACTTTAATTTTTCTAAAAAAAATTTTTTTTGGCTTAATAAAATATTGCTTTTTTTACTGACTTTTTTGTACAAAAATACTGATAAAATTATGTTTTTTATTTTAAAACAATATTTTTATTAAAATATTAATTTAACGAAAGAAAATCCTTATAAAATAACGACAATCTGATCTTTTCATTAACGAGTTATCGATATCCTGTAAAAGTTATAAAAACTTAATGATTTCCTGACAAATTGCCAGATATTATTTCATCTTGGTCTTCATTAAAAAATCGTCTTAAATATCCAAAGGAATCAACTGAAAAAATAAAAATAAAATTCCCGTCCTTGAATTATAAAAACTAATGAATATAACAGAATAAAAATAAAATGTAAAAAAAAAATAATAATTATGATGGAGTATAATTGTTTATGTTATTTATAGTTTCATACAAGTTCAACAAAGTTTCCCAGTAGGTCGGTGTATACGTGACATAATTTAATCCTAACATAGAGATAAATATATTGAGAGGGAGAGCGAGAGTGAGAGTGAGAGCAGGGAGTAGTAATAGAGAAGAGAAGAGAAGAGAAGATATATACAGGTTGATTTGACTGGTGGGTTAGTTGGCTCAGATACCAGGGGGATGATAGGAACCAGGTCGCAATGGTGACCCAGTTTAGGTGATGACGCGCGAGTGCAAAGAGAGAACCCGGCCATTCACCTAATACAGATAAACGGGTGGCGGGTAGTGCACATAGTCGTACCAGGATCGGGGGGTGCAACACGTTTAAACTGGGTCATCGTCGAGGCTAAAGTTAAATAAGGTCTCATCCCTTTCATATTGTCATTTTCTGCGGACTTCCAATGAAAGCTTCTCAAGGTTTTCTATATTAAATTATAATACGTGGCTGCGATTTAAACACTTGCTCGATTCATGTTTTTATTCAATTTTAATGCTCTTGATTTTAATAAAGTGTACGAACAATTAATTATAATTACAATAAAAAAAAAATGTTCGGCAAAAATAAATTTTAACTCAGTAGTTTTTAGAATCGACCTTGAATTAATTAAAAATATAGGAAAAAAAAATTGTAGGAAAAATTACAATTGAAACTACGCAATTCAGGTTAAGAATTTCAATGGTTAAATATTTAAAAATATTCATTAATTAAATAGTCTTTAATAAACATTTTGACAAAAGCGCGCAGAGCGCGTTCGATTTTCTAGTATTTTTAAATTTACGATGTTACATAGCAAAATATTTTTTATTTTACTCAGTACATTAATCATTGGTCAGAATTACGATTCAAAAATTCATGAGCAAATAGTAATTTTTTAAAAATAAAATTATAAAAGTTACATTGAAAGAATAATAGTCCGGAATTACGATTTTATTGCTTATACTTTTACTTTAATTTTTTTTCCATGTAATTAATATTAAATATTTTTCTCGAAAATATTCCGAAATATTGGAAGCTTTCAACGATAAATTCATCGTGTTTTCTACACTGAAAAAAAAAAAAATTAACTTGATTCAAGAGAAAAAAAAGTTAGAAAAATCCAAAATTGTACGCTCTGTAGGGCTCATTTAATTTTTAATAAAAAGTAAGACAGTTCAAAGTATTGTGCTTTAAATTTAGATTTAGACTTAAATATTTCAAGCTATTTTTAATAAAATAATTATCGTTCTATTGCCTTACTGTGTTTTAAAAATAAAAAATTATAAATCTCGAACAATTAATTGATCTACTAAAAAATAAATTAAAAAAATAACTTTAAATTATCTAGGCTTCATAAATTGCCATTGAATATTTCGCTCTTCTGCTTCATGGAATAATTCACTACCAAAACGTTCCAAATTAAATTTATAATTCCCTAGCATCAGTTTCTCCGACAATTCTCAAATTTCTCAAGTACTAACCCTCGTAACTACAATTAAACATCAATTATCCACATTGTTTACTTAAGTAAGACCTATTTAATAAAACAACAATAAAAAATAATTATTTGTTTAGTCTTAAATAATTTTTTCATCCTTCCGCTTCCTGTATTCCCACAAAGTTCTCACAGAATCGGCGATGCAGGAAGTAGCTGTTCTTTTCCGCTTGGACGATTTCGTGGGAACGTTGAATTAACGCAAGACAATCGCATAGTTTTAGTAATAGTTATTCATAATAAATAATAACCCTGATTCTTCAATTGTTGATAATTTATCATTAATATTTATTACACATTGTCGTAAAATATGAAACATACATAAATATACTCGGTACTTGGTAAAATAATGATGTACGTCGTATCTGTGCTGTTTCCGACAGATGTAACACACAGTCATTTTATTATTTCTTTTGAATTTCCGTTTTAAGTGACATACGAAGCTGCACTTCCGTTCGTTCAAAGTCTCCAGCATGCATAAAAGCACTTCTATTCCATAAAGTAAGAAATGGAAGTAAAGGGAAATGACTACATATACTTGTGCCTTTATTTCCGTTCTGTGTTGACGGTTTTGCACGCGGTCTATCACTGTAGATCCGACTCGTGTGGACGATCAACAAATAGAACAAATAAAAGTAAGACACTAATACTGAAGGTGGGAGAAAAGACGGAAACGCCAGTCCGGAACTAAAACGCTTGAGTAAAGTACTGAGGGACTTAAACCGTACTGCTTTAATATAAAGAAGGGGATGGGGACCATCAATGGGAACTACAACAAAAGAATCCTCGATCTTTACTACACCTATCGCCAAGGATTGTATTATGATCAACGGTAAGTGAAGTATATATACACGTATGTAAGTATACGGACCCAAAGTCACGCTTCCGGATTTTAACGGCCCACCTGTCCCTTTATTTACCTTCCTTTTAGACCCTTAGCTTCGGGACATCCTCTATCCTCTTTTTTCAGTTCTGTCTTTCTGTTAAGGAAATTTTAGTTTTCTTTTGTTGGGATTTTTCTTCACTAAATCAAAGTTTTTCGGTTTGAATAGTTCTGGAGAAGAAGAAGAAGAAGAAATTGAAAGTTAATAGAGATGACATAATTCTCGGGAATTATAGATCGGAAAACTTTAACTGAAGAAATAAAGCCCGAATAAACAGATCGTTGAAGCGAAGAGATAGTCCCGGAAAGAGAGAATTATGCAATATATAGAATTGGAAAATATTGGGATTTTTTTTTGGTTTATTTTGGTGAAAATAGAATTCATGTATGGTGAAAATGTTTTATTTTATTTATTTTTGCAATTTTTATGCCAAGGCAAAATAGCCGAATAATTTAGACAGTAATTTAATTCATTAAATTAATAATTAAATACATTATTTCATAGTAAAGTACACGGATAACAATATTAAATATAGACGACTGACATAATTAAATTTTAAGGAACTTTATAATTTGAAATGATTAGATAATTTTGTTGTACAACTCTGTGGTGTACTGTTGATGAGAATGAGAACAATAATAGGATCTAAAGATTTATAGTAACATGTTATAGTAATTTAGTAATTTAAAGCATAAGTTTTAGATTTAAAATTGTTGTATGTTAAAATTTTAAATATGTTATATTATAAATCGGATTTACAAGAAAATAGTGTACTAAATAATCGATATTTTTTAATTAAAAAATTTATTAAAGTAAAAAATGATACTAAAATTAGTAAGCACCTGAATTTTTGGGATTTTCTTTAAAAATAAATTATTCCTAAAAAATTTTGTTGATAGTTTTTATGAATTAAATTTTTTTGACAAATAAAAAATAAAAATTATCAAATATTTGCTATTTTTATTAAAATATTTTATTGACTAAAAAAATTTTTTTTTGGTTTTTCTTCAGACATAAATTATTACTAAAAAAATAATTTTTAAAAAATGCATTGAAAATTTTTTTTACCATGATTTATTGATTAAAAAAAATCATAAAATAAAAATCAGATAGCTATTTTTATCATCGTTCTGTAATTAATTATTTTATTAAGTAATTTCTTTTAAAAATTTTGTTGAACCTAAGAATTAATAACTTAGATAAAATATTTAATTTTCCTCATAAATGAATAACAACTTCATAAAAATAAATAATTATTTACGACTATTCAATTTATGTGACGATAAAAGTTTTGATATAATCATAAAATAAAGAAACGTTCATAAAATAATCCACACGAAAGCATTATTAAATTTTAATAATTGATAGCGATAGTAAATACATAGATATATTTTAATTATACTGAAATTAGTATACATTTTTCATCAAAAAATCATTATAAAAAAATTTCCTAGTACGAATTTATAAATAAAATAAAAAACCAAAAATTTCTTCTTTAAATAATTTATCTGCTAAAAAAAATTCTAAATGTGTGCTAATTTTATATTAAGCATAATATATTTGAATAATTTAAATTAATGATAAATTTATAATGCAATTGATTATATTTTCAATCTCGAGCTTTCCAGGTCGCCGGGGAAAATTCATTCATGCTTTTAACGAGGAAATTTATGCAGGTCGAGGCCAAACGTATAGGTCATCAGGTCGGCTCCTTTCGTGTTATAAATCTCACCACTTACACTATGTATAACATGAACGTGTAATATTATATCACTTGACTGGAGAAGACAGACGAAGTGCGGTTTGCGAAGACTAGACCTCGTATCATTTCACAAGACTACGGTTCATCATACGAGCTGTTACCTCTCGCATAGCCATAAGTGAAATATTAAAATACTGACCAAAAAAAAAAAATAAATTTAATTTATTTTATTTTATAAATTTATGGGATAAACTATTATATGCACAAAAACAAGGGATGAAATCTCGAGACCGAGGTCGCGCTGCAACAGGAAAACTTAAAATCAGGTCAGCTATGACGTCACTCGTTGTTATAAAGCTGACGGTGCGTTCATTCAACCCCCGGGACAAACTAGGTCACTCAGCTTACCCCATTGACCAATCTCGGCAACTACCACCCTTCTTGTCTCTTCTCTCCCGCGGCGATGCTTCATCCTTGAATTTATACACACAAACACAAATACGTTTGATTTTATCTAATAATTCTTGGATTAGTGCAATAATAATAATTTTGTTTGATTTATAAATTTTTATTTTATTAGCTGAAAAAAATTTTTTTTTGCTGAAGAAATAAAAAATTTTCTCACAATAATTTTCTTGTTGAAAAAATATTTTTTTGACTTAAAAAAAAATAATTTTGAATAGTTAACTTTAGAATTTTCATCGGAATTATTTTTTCCGAGATCTGGAAAAATTTTTTTTCAAAAATAAAGTTACTGTGAGAAAAATTTTCATTTCTTCGGCTGAGAAATAAAATTGTTTAAAATTTTCAACAAATTAATCTATATTATTAAGAGAATAAGAAAAATTTTATGTCCAAGATAGTCATACGATAAGATTGGGTTTTTTGAAGTGAAATTTAGTAAAATTGCAAAGGTCCTGACTTGAATTTGTGCCTTTTCAAGGTTTAAGCTGAATTTAAGCTGAATTTGAAAATTCTCTATCTCTAGATTTGTAATTAAGAAATGACCTTGTATCTTGTGAACTATTGACATTTTTAAAGATATAAGCTCATCCTGACATTACACTCATCAATACCTTTCATTTGAGTACCCATATCAATTTTTTATATATTTATAAATTTTATATATATGTATATATAAAAAATATATAAAAATGCATGTGGGTACTCAAATGAAGTAGTACGAAAATTTCTAGAACAGATAAAATAAAAAGTTAATTTTTTAAAATTAATTAAATTTTTTTCTCACCCCCTTCACCTTTTAATTCTTTTCTTTCGACCTTTTATTCCAATCCGTCTTACGTCAGATAAGAAAAACTTATGACGCACACTTGATATTTAGATTTTAATAAAGACAATTATTACCCTTTTAAAAATTTTAATGAATAATAAAAATGGATTATTTCGCATGATATTGTTGAGTTTATTTTTAGGTCAAAAAAGTAATCAATCAGATAAAAAAATCTATAAATATATGGTAACATTTAATTGCTAGTTTATAATCCAGTTATCCACTCTTTTTTTTTAGGTCATAATTTTTTTTTAAATAAATATCCTGTCTCTATAAATTTCAGAACGTAAATCAAGTTCATTTCCGAAAATTTTGTGATTTATCTCTAGCATTTTTATTTTATTTATTTGTTGAGATTTTTGCGTTTTTAAAATTTCACAATTTTTTTTTCAGAATAAATTTTCTTTTATTTGAATAATTTTTAAGTTGAGTATTATTTATTACAAAATAGCAAATTAAATAATTAATACAAAAGACATACCATGCAATACAAATTTTATCAATCAATTTAATTCGAAGTGTCTAGTCGTCCGCTAATTCGGATGAATAATATAAATTAGTCGTCCGATTATCGGATGAATAACATAACTTAATTTAATTTGCCCAATTTGATTTGGTTACCATCTCAGTCAGTAAAGATAAGTACAATTTTTCAAGTTTCTGATAATGTTTCGCCGAATAATATTTCTCGTCATTCAAATCATTCACGACATCAACTTCTGCATGAGCCTTGATATTTCTTAACGCAATATGATTTTCCTCGAATTTTCTCCATTTATTTTTGACAACATCAATCATAATTTTCAGCCACTCTTGTTTCGGAGAGTAATAATATTTTTCCATAAAATTTTTATTTATTTCGACAATTGATTGAAAAAGTTTCTCTTGGTGTTCCAGAAAAGCCGAGTAATTCATTATAATTATTCACAATAAATAATTCTCCTTGTAAATAATTTTCTCTGAAGAAAAATTGAGTTAAAAAATAATCAAGATAAATAAATAAATGAAACTTCAGAGCTTGAAGTTGGTTGAAAACAAGTGAAGCAATTGGTATGCAATCATTTGTTTTAAAATTAAAAAAAAAAGACACATTGATTTAAAAACAAATTGCTATTTAATATTAATTGCTACAATAATATAATTACTGTTTTACAAATTAAATATATGAATTACTAAAAAAAAAAGCCAATTATTTAATTTTAACGATTCATAAAATAATTACGCTTACATTATTCAAAAAATATATGTATATCACTTTTATATACAAATGAAAATGCTTATCAATAAATTTAACTTTTTTTTTTTTACATTAATTTATCAAAATATACAAATTAATTAAATTTACATAAAAAAAAAAATTAATAATAAATTATTTACTTTTTATTAGTAAATAATTTGATATGTAAAATAAATTCGATTAAATTGCAAAAAATACCAGTAATGATAATAAATAAAATGCACGAGTATCTAAAAATAAAAAAAAATTAACGTTTTAAGAAAAACTCCTCAGGTACAAGTACAGTAAAATTGATGGAGAAAATAAAAATAAAATATTTATTTAAATAAATTCACTGTAATAAATTCCTCAGAAGTTTGATCACTTAATTTTACATCAATAAAAAATAATAATGATCATAATAATATCTATTATTATAAAAATTGTTTAGTTATTTATTCTTATTTATATTTTTTTTTGTTTATCTGTCTTTAGGGGGGAAATATGTGTAGAAGGACTTTTTCTTACTGATTTTTTATTAATTTTTTTAAGCTATGAAAATTAATATTATCTACTGAAACTATCAGGTTATTTTCTACACTTTAACATATTATTTTCTACAATTTAAAACTTTAAATATTCTTCTTTACGATCAAGTAAATAAAACCTAGTATTATGTAATTTATTTATACGTAATTAATCATCAAAGTTTGTGAAAATCGAGAATTTTTGATTTTCAAAAATTCAGAACTTAAAAACTATTAACTTTAGAAAAATTTTATAAGAATAACTTTCGTCTTCAAATTGCCCAAAATATTTAAAAAAAAAAAATAACCAATCCTCAAAAATTATTTTTTAAACAAATGTCAAAAAACATAAAAAATATTTATAAATATATTTATAAAGTAACCTGATAGTTTCAATAAATAATATTAATTTTTTATACCTTAAAAAAATTACTAAAAGTCAGCATGAAAACTGCCTTCTACACATATTTCCTCCCTTAATTCAGGAACCGTATGAGGCATCATAAAAAGTCCAATTATTCTTCTGCCTCCAGATAATTTTTTTTTTTTTTTTTTGTTATTAAAAATAAAGCAAAATTGTATTTATTTATAGTTCATAAGTCACGGCAGTTACACAGTGACTGCATGGTTGTTTAAAAAATAAAATGATTAAATAATTACCTTTCCAATTCCAAAATATGTAACAAGTGCTAAACATGGAGCAGATAAAGAAAATACTAATAAATGCCGTCCTATTTTTTTTCTATCTACACCTTCATGAAGAAGAAACGATACTAATCCAAATGCTGCCGGTGCCTAGAAATAAATTAAAAGCCAACAATAAAAAACGGTTATAATTACTATTTATTAAATAATCATAAATTCATACCTTGTGCAGCATAATAGCGAGAAAAACTATGACCTCAACATCAGCCTGTGATGTAGTTGCAGCAGCACCCAAAGCAACACCATCAGCTGCTGCATGTACAACCAAACCTATAGTAGCAGTAACACTTTTTTCTTTACCACCACTGCGTCTCGTCGAGCACTGATCAACCAGAAGCATGAACACAAAACCCAACACCAAACTTACTCCTATCATACCATGGAGATCAGCTGAAACATCAACAGACGCATCTAAGTAAACAAACAAAGTAAGTTTGTTAAAATAAATTTATTCAAAATATTAAACAAATTTAATGAGGCTGAAGTTAGCAGACACTTTTGATTTTGCTTGAAAAATAAACTAGGCATAGAAAATTATTTATAATTTTTCAGAGCTTCTAAAGATGAAATTTTTCAAAAAAATGTTCTTGCTATAATTTATATGTATAATTTGTAGTCACTCGAGAATTTTTTAATTTTTTTTTAACAAACAAATTAAAAAAAAAAATTACTTTTAAAAAATTGAATTTTTCATTTTTTAAAATTTCTACAGGTCAATTTTAAAAAATTTTTTTTTACCATAATTTATTAAAAAAAAAATTACTTTACAAAAATTGCATTTTTTCTTTTTTTAAATTTTTACATGTCAATTTAAAAAAAATTTTTTTTTGCTATAATTTATTAAAAAAAAAAAATTCTAAGAATTATTAAATATCTGCTAAATTTATTTTCATATAATTTGTTTGGTAAAAAAATTTTAAAAATAATCAGATGTCTCTCAATTTCAGTATCATCAAATTTAAAATAAAATAAAATAATTTTACCGTGACCAGTTGCTGGAGTATGAGCATCAACACTTCCAGCACCGCTGAACAATGCGCGAATTCCCTCGGGAATAATGACAGCTAGCGCTGTTCCGACTAGTAGGCCAGCTCCTAATACTGATACAAGCTGCAACTTGTCCTGCGAAATTAATTATTACAATAATTAATTTTCAAGTAAATAAGTTTGAAGTCAAATAATTATTTATGTAATTCAATACCTCAGACAAGTTCATAACAAGTGGCAAGGATCCAGCAACATATGACCCCACTAACATAACCACAGCAAGTATCCAGAGTACCAGTGTTTGATCCATTGTTATTAAAAATACGTAAACCTTGATTTTTTTAATAAATTATTATTTTTGCAGTACCTTATGGAGCTTTGTTGACAATAATATTGAGCAAGGTTTACCTGCCGCACTAAATATTGCGGCAAACTATGTTAAACTTATCTTCCGCATGTTAACTTTCTAAAAAACATTTTTGTTTAATATAACCGGAGTCGACGTAGACAGTTTTCATCCGTCAAGCGGTGAGAGGCGATGTTGGGAGGTGTAGAGCGGCTGCTGGCTAGTTCTTTAATCTAAACACCGACAACAAACACTTGTGCACATCTGGACGATCTGTATGTGTTGATAATTTGCTGCAGATAAGAAAAATATGGATGTAAATATAAATATGTATGTGTTGGATGTTGTTAAAAAATAATTACACTGTCAGCTGAAGCTAGTTCCGATTTTCGCCGATTGGCGCTTCATCTCTGTTTGAATAATTTTCCTCTCAGCTGATAAGAATATAGTTTTATGTTTGCGTAAATAAAAAACTGTCAACAAAGTCTTTACTTTTATAAGAATTAGTTTTTTTTTTTTAATTCAGTTAGCCGACATTTAAAAACTTTAAAATGTTTTTTTTTATTAAAAAAATGATCACAAAAAAATTAAAAAAAAATTCATTTGTAAAAAACTTTATAACTGTAAGTGCAATTTTTAATAATATTTTAAAACTTTAGTATTATAGTTTTTTTATGGTGAATACATTTAATTTTTGTTTTAGAAAATTAAAAAGAAATATTTTACAATTAACAAAATTAATTTAGTAAACATTTAATAATTTTTGCAACAAATAAATTATAGCAAAAAAAAGTGACATGTAGAAATAAAGAAAATTAATTTAACAGATATTTAATCATTTTTAGAACTTTTGTAAACAAATAAATGATGGCAAAAAAGAAGAAACAAAAAATTAAAAATGCAATTTTTTTTTAATTATTTTTTAGAGTTAATTTAAGTTTTAAATAACATTAAAAAATTTGTCAAGTTACAGCTGACTTTAGTATCATGTAGAAATTTAAAAAATTAAATTTTTTTTAAATAATTTATTTGTTAAACAAAATTAAAGAATTGTCAAGTGTCATAAAACTTTTTAAAAAATTGCACGTATAGTTTTTCAAATTTTTCACTTGAGGAATTTTTTCATTAAAATTTTTTGTAATAATTTTATTAATAAAAAAAATTCTAAAAAAGTTTAGATGTCGGCTAACTAAATTTTTTTTTACTTCAAATCGGTAATTAAATATCATGATTTCATGCTAAGAAAGTAATTCATGAAAAAAAAAAAATTCATTAACTTAAAAAAAAATTAATAAAAATCAGACATTCTTCAAATAATAAATGTAAAATATTTGCTTAAAATTATAATTGAATTTTTCAAAGCTAATAAAATTATATTGACACTCAATTTTTAAAATAAAATTTAAATTACCAACGCCCTAAAAATTAGTGAAGGATTTTTTACTAGGACATAAAAAAAAATATTATAATTAATAAAATTTATTTACTTTTTCACGTTTAATAATAAAAGTTGTCCTTCTTAATGATAAATATCCTTATGTTATAATTTTATAATTAATAATAATAAGAAAGTAAACTTATAAATTGTACTAATAGTAAATTTAGCAAACCATTGAATGTTATTAAATTTAAAACTTTTTTTTTATCAGCTTTTTTTTGTTATTATTGCCAATCTATCATATTAAATGCAAAATAACATTATTTTATTATATAAATATAATAATCTAAAAATAAAAAAAATCAAAGGCGCCAGATACATCAAAATATAAATCACGTATTATCAATCAATAATTACTATCAATACAAATAGGCCATTCAATAATAATGTACTTGGAATTAAAGCTTACATATTAAAGTTTGTGATCAAGAAGATAATAATTATTATTAATTTAAGATTAATTATTTGAATTTGTTTTGTTTGTTTCTTTTTTTTTTATCATTTCCAAAATATACTGTATACAATATTTAACTTCACTTATAAATATATACAGTCATTGTGTGTGTGGACGAGTACACTTACTTAAATTATGTCAATGTGATGAGACATAAAATTGAGCAGTACATGTACTGTCTACCTCGTATATTAATTAAAAAGATTAACCATGTTAATTATCATTCAACGTTTTATCGTTTATCATTTCTTTTATATTCATATTCATATATAATTATCTCACCAAACAAATGTCTGATTCATTAATAATTATTAAAATTATTTTTATTCCTAACTCTAGTGCTTCCGGTGTTCTATCATTACAATTGGTATCAATTTTAACTCAATACATAGTTTTAAACCAACACGTTCTTTTTTATTTTATTTATTTATCCTGTTGATTTTTTTTTATTTTTTATTTAAATAATAATAATTATTATTTATTATTGTTGCAGGCGCCACTTTATATCGTATTATAAATATGTACAAGATATTTAAATGATTAATTATTATTAATTATTGATTACGATATAATTAATATTAGTTGTGGGTTTTGTAAACATTATTTAATAAAGGAGATCTGTTAATTTTTTTAAAGGGGGCTAATCGGCGTACACAATAAATTGCTGATTATCAACATCAGCAACTTCCACCTGAACGAACTGAGGTTGTTGCAGTTGTTGCAGTTGTGATACTTGTCGGCCCATGGCATTTCTCGATCTGAAATAAAAATAACAATATAAATAATGAGTAATTTTTTTTTTTTTTTTTAATTTATTTTACTAAATATATTAATATCCAGTAAAATAATTGATACTGAAATTAGAAAATATTTCATATTTTTTAGGTTTATTTAATAAATAAATTAGTATTGAAAATTAATTCTAAAAAATTTGCATTTATGTTTTTTTTACAATTTATTTTATAAATGGTAAATTTTATTTTATAAATTTTAAATTTTATTTTACAAATTTTAAATTTTATTCTATAAATTTTAAATTTTGTTTTATAAATTGTGAATTTTATTTTATAAATATTTGCATACATTTTTTTTATAATTATTAAATTTTATTTTTTTTGTTAAAATTATTAAATTTCATTTTTTTTTTGTTGCAATTACTAAATTTTATTATTTTTTTTTATTAAAATTTATTAAAAAAAAAAAAATTCTAAAAATTATTGAATTTTTTTAAATTTTAGTATCAAAAATAATAAATAATTACAAAAATAAAAATAAGAAACTTACTTCGCTTTAGCGTGTGTCAATATATGAGATTTTAAGTTGGTCGATTGAGCGAATTTTTTACTGCATCCATCAAACGGACATACATAAGGTCTATCACCGGTATGAATTCTTACATGAGTTCTTAAATTGAAATCAAGACTGAATCGTTTACCGCAGCCCTCGAAGGTGCACTGGAAAGGTTTTTCTCCAGTGTGAACAAGCTGATGCCTCTTTAATTTAGAGCTCTCGACAAAGGCTTTGCCACACTCGGCGCACACGTGAACACGTGGACCGTGAGTATGTAAGTGTTTACGCATAGCGCTATTATCACGAAACATTTTGGTACATCCTTTGTGCGGACAGGCGATGGTACGTTCGACACCATCGATAGCCGGAGGCTTGCGTACTTTTAATTTGTGTCCAGGTCGTGCGAAGTCGGACAGTTGTTTCGGATCGGACATGTCCAGTCCAACGGTTATTCCATCGGAGACTGAACTCCCTGAGTGGTTGAACTTCGTGTTGCTCTTTCCTGTCATGTACTCGGAGTAATCTGGATCAGGCTCCGGGTTTGAGCCTTCATCTGGAACATCCACCAGGTGATGCGTCAATAGGACACTCCCTTTAACAGCAACAAACAAGCAAATCCAAACAGGAGATATGGTATTGCTCATTTTTTTACTATTTTCTTTTTTTCATTTTTTTTTTATCTTTTTAATAATAAAATTATATTCTAAATTTCATTTTAACCCTTCAGTTATGATTTATAATTTATAACATTTACTTTCACTGTCTGTGCAAATTTATATCTTTACTGTTATCATTTAATGACCTGATAATTTATTTAATAAAAATGTTCAATGAATAATAACAGGCTTATTATTTTTTTTATCGTAATTTAATTTCATTTGATTAATTTTTTATTCCAAGTCTTTTATTATCATTTTTTATTTAATCATCAGTAGGTCAATGTATAGAAAATTAAGATAGGCATAGCAAAAAATTTTTATTTTTATGTTATTTCAAGTTGTTTATTGTAAAAATTATTTTTTCAAAATTTACTAACATATTTTTAGCCAAACTAATATAAAAAATTTGCCATTTGCTTTAAAATTGTTTGTAAAAAATTTTACTTTTAGACAGACTTAGAATAATTATTCTGATTACAATTTTTCAATAATTTATTTACACATTTCTTAAAAAAAAAAAAAGTGAGTAAATAAATGCATAATTTTCAAATTTATTTGATAAAATTTTCAACATCTGTATTAACATTTATTTAAACAATAATCACTGAAGTAAAAAATACACATTATTAAAAATAAAAATTGAGAAATTTTTATTGCATTAAAAAAGAAAATTTTAATGCAAAAGATCATTTGGAAAATATATATAAGCTTTATAAAAAATATTTCTTCTTTTAATTATTGCTTAAATAAATAAATTAAAAATTTTAATGATAATAAAGTTAGCCAACATTTTTAATTTATTAAATTAGAACAAAAAAATATTTTTAAAAAATTAACTATATGTTTTTTCAAGTTTTTTACAAATGAAAAAATTTTTTTTAATGATTTTTGCAATAAAAATAAAATTTTTAAATGTCGGCTAACTTAATTTTCATAAAATCTTAACCATAATAAGTTAAAAAAAAAAATAGAATAAATAAAACAAAAGTATTTAGATCTAGTTACAATAATAAAAACTCTAATAATAGAATTTTTAGTCACGAATACTTTTCACATTTGAAATGTTGCGACGAACCCGCTACTTGGAGGCGCTGATCGTTGATCAGGCGATTCAACACCAAAGCAATCTCCGATGAATTTGATAGGATAAATAAATTTGCTATTTAATTTATCAGACAAATAGTAAAACAACGGCATATGGACAAAAAAAAGAATGAAAATAAAAAGAAGAGCCTGAAGGATAATTCACTAAAATAAAAACAATGAGAATGATCAACAGAGATTCTGCAAAATAGTATATGAAGAAAAGCAAGTGGTGGCCTTTGTTTCGTAAAACAGCATGCTTCGGACCGCCATGGCCGCCATTAATAATGGCCGCGGTTTGTGTAAAAAGAAGCCATTTTCAAAATATGGCTGCGCCCTGCTAAATAATAATGGCGTTGACTCAATCAAAACAAACAACATGTACTGTCAAAAACTAGTTGATGCCATTTAAACAGTGGAATTATTTAAAAAAATAATTTGATGAATCTACAAGTAGTGAGTTTCGTTATTGATCAGAGCGCACCGGAAGTGCGTATGAATGTGTGTTTAAGAGCCAATACATAAAACGCGTATCCCAAAACATTCCAGCTAAAAAACAATAAAGAGAGTGCAGAAAAATAATTGAAATGATAAACGTGTTAATTAAGGTAATTTTACTAAAACTAAATAAATAAATAAATTACTAATTTACTATTGATAAAATCTAAAATAAAAAACTTACCGTCGTCAGTTCCAGATGCCCACATTGTCACCGAAAATTCACCTTCGAGGGTCTTGATTTGAACCTGTTTCTGCTCCCACTTTCTTGTTTTAGTTTCCGTACCCATATCACCGAATATCGCGTGATCCTGTGATCTAAATCGTGTGTTACCAGATTTACGGGTTTTTTTACTAGATTTTCTCGATGGTCCAGGACTTGATTCGACATAAATGTCGTTGTCGGGTACTGGTATTTGGTCGTAAACGCTCAGCGGATCACCACCAACAATTTCCTCTTGCGTCTGTAAAATAATTTCCTCACGTCCTGGCTCGGGGAGTGGTTGTAATGATATTATTGGATGTCCATCGTCACCTTCAATTGTCGTTTCAACTGTTTCACAGGGTATTTCAACAGGTATTGTCTCTATTTCAACTTCTTGGATGTCCGGTTGAATCTCCACTTCAGTTATTATGTCCGAAGACGCCATATTAATCTCCGCTGACGACGCCATATTACTAATCAAAATGGCTTGCCTTACTCACACGCTCAACACACTATCGCGCAACTGGATTGACAACTTTTTCCCCTTCTTCCACATTCTTCGGCTATTTTACCGCCATCTGCGGCGTAATTCTCGTACTTTTTTAATTTTTAAACCGAACTACTTTACCGATCATCAGTCGCTTCTTCATCTTCAATCTTCAAGTTAATTGGTGGACGGATCTATGTTTTAATTGTCAGTAACTAGTTAAGATGGCGACAATTAATCAATTTTTGAAAAAAGACATGGAAGGAAAGTCGAGAAAGTTGAATAGATAAACGTCAAACAAATGTCAGTGCTAGTTTTGTCTATCTACTTTCACATTTAAATTTTTATACTTTGTATGGCCAAGACTTGTTAATTATTTACATTTTAATTACCGAAAATTGTCAGAAAAAATATTATGTAGCAATTTTTGTAATGTCATCCCTGAAAATGGTCATTAAAAGCAAGTAGTAAAATTTACCATTTGCCAGACAGTAAGTATCGACTTATTTATGAATGACAATAAAATTAGATGACATTAAATTTAGATGAAACTTAATTTAGCAGATGTTTAATAATTTTAAGAATTTTTTTATGAACTAAACGATGCCCAAAAAAATTTTAAAAAAAATTGACTCGTATAAATTTAAAAAAATTAAAAATCCAATTTTTTTAAAATAATTTTTTGGCATTAATTTTTTTGTTAAATAAAATTAGAAAATTGTCAAGTGACAGCTAACTTTAATGTCATTAAATTTAGTTGTCACTTAACAATTTTTTTTATTTTTTTTAATAAATAAATTATTACAAAGATGAACTTGTAGAAATTTGATAAAATTAAAAATGTAATTTTTTTGTTAAAGAATATTAAAAAATTGTCAAGTGACAGCTAACTTTAATGTCATTAAATTTAGTTGTCACTTAACAATTTTTTTTATTTTTTTTAATAAATAAATTATTACAAAGATGAACTTGTAGAAATTTGATAAAATTAAAAATGTAATTTTTTTGTTAAAGAATATTAAAGAAAATGTCAAGTGACAGCTAAATTAAATGTCATTAAAGTTAGTTAACATCTAAAAATTTTTAGAATTTTTTTTATTGAAAAAAGTATTTAAAAAAAAATTAATTGAAAAAATTTCACATATAGAAAGTTTTAAAAATTATACGTGCAATTTTTTAAAAATATTTTTTAGCTCTAATTTAATAAATAAAAAAAAATTAAAAAATTAAAAACTTCGGCTAATTTTAGTATTATAATTTTGATGTCATTATTAATGAGTATTTTTTAATTATTAAATATAAGTATCGCTAATTATTGTATTTTTTGTTTTAGAAAATAAGTTCGTACGTTATTTACAATGAAAATAAATTTCAAGCGATTAACTAAAGCACGATGGACGATATTTGTACCACTGATTATTTATATGAGTTTGTTGTACATAAAATACAACAGAAATATGAAATTAAAAAGCCCCGATGAAATGGACGAGGATGCTGGTATACAGAGCTTATTTTCCGAGCTTGAATCAGTCTCAATAAAAACTTTTAAAGAAAGTAACATTGATAAATCTATAAGTAAGAATTTTAATTTAAATAATATTGATAGTAATAATGTTGAACGAGAAATTCATGAAAATCCGAGATTACTGCTGGAAAATATATTCAGAAAAGCTGATGCTAATGAAAATCAAGAATTAGATATGCAAGAAATTGCTAAGTGGATTCACGGCAAAATAATTCAGCATATTGATCGTGCGATGAGAGATAATATTGGTTTATTCACGACTATTGATATAAATCCACGTAATGGTGAGTATTGATTTTATAAAAGGAGTTTTTTTAATCTGTTGAATAAATTTTAAAAGTAATTTTCTCTTTCAGTAGCTAAATAATCAGACTCAATTAAATTAATAAATAAAATAATTTTTCTTGCAGGTGATATTTCTTGGGATGAATATCACGCATATTTTTTACGATCCCATGGATTTTCAGATTCTTACATTAATTCGCATGATAAAAGACATTCAGAGTTAACGAGAACACTTAAAGAAAGTATTATGAGAGATCGGGCGCGATGGATTGAAGCTGCCCGAAACGATCCAGATAAATTAACGCTGGATGAGTTTCTCGCTTTCACTCATCCTGAGAGTAGTCATCGTGCGCTTTTACAAATGGTTGATGATTTGTTTGAAAAATTCGGTTATTATTATTTGTATTATTACTATTACTGTAAATACTATACTACACTAAGAAAAATACCTATTAGAAAGTTAATGTTTACCTAGCTTCTAAATTAATCTCAATAATCTTCAATGAATTAAATTATTTTTATAAAGAATTTATTATTAATAGAAAGTAAATTAAAGTAAAATATAAAATTTATTTACTAAACTATTAATTTTTATGGTAGATCGTGATGGAGATGAAGAATTAACAGAAAACGAATTTGCTGATTTACCTGTTGATGGGATGGGCCTCGATTTGCGTGAAGATACCCCAGAACCTGTAGGTGGAAGTGAAGGACGTAGACAAGAATTTCAGTATTTGATAGATAAAAATAAAGACGGCAAAGCTGATCGTTCTGAATTACTGGTAAGTAACTATCTTTACTAAATAATAACTTTTGTTAAATTGAACTATACTTTCTTAATTATTGATGATTTTAAAAATATAAGCTCATCCCGATGTTACACTCATCAAGAGCTTTCATTTGAGTACCCACATGCATTTTCATATATTTTTCATATATACATATATCTAATATATATAAATATATAAAATATATGAAAAAATGATGTGGGTACTTAAATGAAAGGTCTTGATAAGTATAACATCGAGATGAGCTTTTATCTTTAAAAATGTCAATAGTTTACAAGATAAAAGGTCATTCCTGAATTATCTATCTATCTAGAAATAGAGATTAGAGCACTGGCCACATAATTTTGCTTATTCTTTTAATAATATATATTATTAATTACAAATATTAAATATTTTAGATGTATATCGATCCAAGAAATCCCAGACACGCGATACAAGAAGCGCAGCATTTGATGGATCTTGGTGATATTGATCATAATAGGAAACTCAGTTTATCTGAAGTACTCAGCAAAACGGATTTATTTTTAGGAAGTAAAATGGTCGATACAGAGAAAAGTTTTCATGATGAGTTTTGATAAAGAAAGTTACTACCAGTACTTACAGTTTTAATTTGAAAGACACTTTCGCGGTTAGAAGTTTCAATTTCTTACGTACTATAGTATTAAAAAATAATAAGCAAATGATTTTCAGAACCGACTGATCAATTAAAGCTTTTAGACAATGTCTGTGATAGTCAATACTACAGTGTAATGATAAAAGAAGCAATCACATCAGTATTTTTAAAAATAATGCACTCTATATATAATTTGATACATATAACGTCAGATGTGTGATTAATAATTGTAATTAATATCACAGTACTGTACCTTAATTACCACATAAGGATTAAACACAAATATTATTATAGAAAGTAATTTACACGATATAATCTGTAATCAAACACTTTTATATTTAATCACAAATTTTTATATACAATATTAATATATGTGATAGATTTTTTATCAGTATATACATAGCTTTCTTTTTTGACTTTAATTAATATGACAATAAATTGTATTAAATATCCGTTTTGAGGTAACATTAAATACAAAATATTTATTTATTTAATATCTATAAAATATAGCATTTTAACTAATTAAAAAAAATATTAGACATTCTATAAATATTTTTTATATATTGATTCGTATAAATTGTTTTTTTTTTTTTTTTTTTTTTATCACATCCAACATTAATATACTTTTCATTCCAATTTACATCCATATAATATATAATAAAATATGATATATACTGTATATATAGTTTAAAAAATAAATTACACATATGCATTTTATTAAGCGTATTCTAAAAGGAATCACAATGAAAGCTTATTACAATTACTTTCTCAATAAAAAAAAATTTCTTTTAACAATTTTTTATCGCTGACATTTTATGTATTTACCTTTTTTAATTAAGTTATCACATACACTTTATTTGTTATATTATATTTTTATTACAACATTAATTTATATTGTAATGATATATTTATATAAGATATTTATCATTAAAAACATTCGTTTTTAAATAGTCAAATCTTCGGTTCTGTTTATATAGTTGTAATAAATATGGAAAATGACATTTTGAAAGTTGTACAAAAGAAAATAAATTTTAAAATTAATTTATAAATTTTTTCATTATTTTCAATCTCCCTTTTTAAAGCTGGTGGTTTTATAAATTCGTTTATTTATGTATATTTACGCGTTTTATTTCAGTTAAAAATAAATTATTTATTTGTTTTAATTGTGAAACTCAAGAATATGAAGTAATTTGTTTAATAAGTAGTTGTTGTTTTGGCGATTTTTTGTCGCCAAAACCACCTAGGTCAAACAGTTGTCCTGAAAAAAAATTTTTTTTAATTTTGGTAAAATTTTTTTTAGATAAATCAAACAAAAAAAAATTTTTTTTGGCAAAATTTTTTTTCGATAAATCTAAAAAAAATTGCACAGGGTAAGTAATAATAGAACGAATTAATAAAAATAATAAAGATTTATAAAAATAAATAAATAATGAAAAATTTTACTTTTAAAATTTCTGACGTTAACAAAATTAGATTAAAAAGTAATTCATTGTAATTTTAGTAAATTTATTTATTAGTTGAGTTAAGTTCACAGAATTGAATATCAATCTCGATAAATCCGAAGAAGTAATTAACGTTTTCAATCAAATGTTGATTTTATCTACTAAAGTAGCACTTAATCTTCTTTACGTATATAAATTTTAATCAAAAATCCTTTCAATGTGTAACTCTAAGATTAATTTTCATTGCTTTCTCAATAAAAGGTAAATTTTCCTTATCGAAAATAATAATAAATTTTTTTTTAAGTCAATTGAATAAATAACTAACTTTTTTCTTATTAAATATTAACAGTGAAAATTAAATTGTTTATTTTTAATGAAGCAAGGTAAACTATTAAACATTGTCTATTTTTTTGTATTATAATATTTCCTTTAATATAAAAAAAAAAAAAAAAATTATAGTATTTCTTAATTTAAAAAATTATAGCTGTTACGGCAAAGCGCTTTAACACGTAAGCATTATCTCATAAGTATTCAATCCTTTCATGTTGAGCCAATTCGAATGCATAAGCAGCTACACGCTTCGATACTTTAGATATTATTGAATAAAATATCAGTTTAACGAGATGAACTATTTTTAGTAAAAAAGATTCTTTTTAACTATTTAAATAAATTATTATTATTTTTAAAACTCAACCTACGAAGATTTAATTTACCTTTTAAAAGCAAAATACTTTCATTTCATTAAAATTTTCTTTTAAGTATCAAAGTAATTATAGAGTTTGATAATAAATCATTGAAGACTATTAGAATTAATTAAAGTTTCAAATAAACGATAAAATTAAAAATAAGTGTGACAGAATAATTTCCGTGAAAACTAATTACGCTGATCAAGATCAAATTGAAGGATTTTTTTTTTAATTAATTATTTATTTATTCTATTTATTTAATTGCAAGTAGTAGCTGGGGAAATAGCAGAATTAAAAGAAAAGATTAATTATGTTTTTAATTAATCGGTTGACCGCGAAGTTTGAATTTAAAGCGCCTGAAAATGTGTTTTTTTATTAACCGTGTAAAAAAAAATCGTCTTATAATTGTTGTTTGTTTAAGATCTTAAACGTGAAACAAATCAAAACTATTTTAAGAATTTTTTAAGACGCTAAAAAAAAATTTGAGAACAGATTTTTGAAATTTTTTATGAAAATTAATTTTTAGACGATTTTACGACTTTTTTAATGCGCTCCGTTTAAAATTTAGTATTTTAATTAACGTGATAGTTTTTTGTATGCATATCATATAAATTCACTTACTCGGCACGTCCATCTGGAGGTGGAGTGTCGCCGCCGCGACAGCATAGTCTTATCCAACCCCTCGATCTTAATTCACCTTCATCGACATCTATTACTCAAAAATTTTTAATTAATTTATCATTAAACAAAAATTTCCTAGCAATAAATAAATTGTTAAAAAATAAATACGAAGATATTATGAGACTATTTATTTATAATTATAGTAGTTATATATAAAGTAAATTCACCTGCAGCTATCCGTTGGGAATGACACCCACTAAATGTTGATAGCCGACGATTAGACCGATTACTTCCTCTTAGAGACATATATACAGACATTGTTTTCTTCAATGCAATTCTGACCTTTAATAGTTTTAAAATAAATTTTTTTTTATTGCAAAATAATAATAATTATGATAATAATAATGTGGGAATACTAGAACAATATCTTTGGCCTTGACATACGTCATGCGATGGAGAAATTAACGATGCATAAGTAATAGAATACAGAGAGCAACATTGAACGTTAATTATCAAAGATCGATACTCGAGTTTTGTAAAATTAATGCAATAACTCTCTTATTGCTTATTACTTATGTGTCTTATCAATAATTTTACCTCGCCATTGAGAAAACAGTAGAGTGTTGCTATAAACAGGCCTTGAAACGAAGTAAGAAAGTGTGTCGTGTAAGACCAGATAGCAAACCAAATTGTTGTTTCAAGTGGTGCTGCAGCCATCGAAATTAAGTTTGTTATTCCTAATAGTGGAAGAAGTACAGCAGCCGCTCTTACTGCTTTTCTGTAAATTTACATCAATTTTACACAAATAAATTTGATAATTATTTACAAGCATTATTTTTAAAAATTTTTTTTTTATTCTGCTTATTTTTACGGCGCATTTATGATGAAAAATAAAGATTTCAATAGCTTTTTAGTTTTCAAAAGTTGGAAAAAATTTTGGCTCACATATTTTTGGATAAAATCAATATTTTATTTTTCTTTTTGGTGTTTTTGATATATTTTTTTTTTCAAGTACAAAAAAAAATTAAAAATTAAAAAAAAAGTCAAATATTACAACTTTGTAAAAAATGTAAAAATTTTTAAAAAAAAATATCCAAAAATTAAAAAAAAAATGAAAATGAAAATGATAGACCTCACTTGTAAATAATTACCACAAATTTTAATTATATCAAAACAATTGGAACGTTTACGTAACTATAACAAGGTATCATGTATGTAAATGAATAAATTAATCTATGTGTGTTGATTTAAATTGAGTAGAATTTCATTAAATGTAATTTATCGCGTTATTTAATTTATAAACGAAGAAAAATAATCTGAAAGATCGGAAAAAAAATTTTAAATTTAAATTAAACCCCAGAATGTGAATTTCATTTGATTTTCCTTTTAATTACGAACACACATGCTTTAGAAGTTGTACGTTGCTAAGCCTTGAGGGTCACTTACCGTGCTTGTTGAGTTTCACTGGTTCGACTTTGACGTAATTTAACAACCAATACTCGAACAATGTTCATTAAGAATAAAAAATTTAGCTGGAGAGAAAGAGACTTTTTTGTTAATCAGTTTAAATAGATTTTTTTTTATTTTTCATGAGTTACTGTTTTGATTACCACTATAATTGCCATTCTTGGTCCTTCTAATATCCAAAAATATGATGTGAGATTGTACCCCCACCAACACCTAAAAAATTAAATCAAATTTTGTTTTCTTTTAAATATTTTAGCGGTATAGACTGATAAAAAAATTAATTTGAATCAAGACGAAAATTTTTTAATCAATTAAAATTTTTACTTAATTAAGAATGCGGTAAAATTCTTAAAAATTATGTTTTATTTTTTAAAGCATTACAACGCTTCGCTTATGAGGCGTGCAAAAAAAAAGATCTTGTAGATTTAAATAAAAAATTAAAAAACTAAATTTGAATGCGAAATTTACCAGATCTGATTACTCGAGTGAGATAAATGCTTACTTCCGTTCTATTTAATTAATTCTCCGTTAGGTTCTCATATGAATGTAATACACATCAAACTATAAAAGGAATTATCAGGCTTTGAAATTTTTTTCTGAATAAATATGATCCTTATTTAGCATCAACTTTGTAGCAAATAAATTTCTGAAACGTATGATTTTCGTTTATCGCCACTCACTTTGATGGATGATAATAGACAGCAGTGACAACAGCCCAAGTTGATGTCATCACTACTGGAAGTCCCCATCCAACTAATCGATACATTCGATAATGACTGGTTTCTTGAAAGACTGTCACTTAGTTTGCAGGCATTCAATGAACATAAAAATGATCGGAGCATTATTATTAATATATAAATTAAAAATAAGAAATATTAAATTAAATTTATTTAAGTAAAATAATGGATAAAAATTTCATGAAAATTAACTTAGCATATTGTTGATAATTTTAAGAATTTTTGTAACAAATAAATTATGGCAAAAAAAATTTATAAAAAAAATTTGACATTTAGAAATTTTAAAAAACTATAAATGCAATTTTTTAAAAATAATTTTTTGGAGCAAATTTATTTGTTAAAAAAAAATTAAAAAATTGTCAAGTGACAGCTAACTTTAATGTCATAAAGTTTCTCGGTAATTTAAGAATATTAAATATTACAGAAAGAGAAAACGCGAAGGAAAATTAGAATCGATCTGAGTTTACACAGTAAAAAATTTTGCGTCAAAAAATTTTGTGTTAAAAATTTTTATGTTGAATATTTAACACTTTTTTATGTTAATTTAACACAATGAATGTTAAATTTACACATAAAAGTGTTAAATATTTAACACAAAATTTTTTGACGGAATGACGCAAAATTTTTTACTGTATAATTATTTTTACAATAAAAAAAAACCAAAATATTTTATTACGGATCTTTTGAAGTATAATGCTCAATTTTAATGATGGAAATTCACCTGTAACCATATTATGAAGGAAGAAACCTTCGATGAACATCCACATGAACATAGCTGTTCTTGCGTATTCGAGGAGAACATAACTCGCTTCGCATAAAATTGGCTGAAAAATTATCATAAATATCTATTCATTGAACTTAAATGAATTACAAGTTTTTCGTTAAATTTATAAAATTGAAATTATAGTTTTAAATTAATGAATTAAAAAAAAAATGCACTTGTTTTTAAAATTAACTTACAACATTATTTATACCCTGACTAAATCCATAAACTTGAGATTTTATCAAGGCTTGATCGATGTACAATGTTAATCTGATGATAACTTGGATAACCATGGCTACAAAAAGATTTTTGTGAATACGCGTCCTTGTATTTCTCAACGACCTAAAAAAATAAAAAAAATAGATACAGAAAATTTAAAAATAGAACACGGAAAAACAAAAAAAAAATACTAAATATAATTGACAACGGAGATGTTGTCATCGGATATACTATTGAAACTATTTCAACAACTTTAGAGTTGTCAATTTATTAATTCCAAATTTTTAAATAAAAATATTTGAAACAATTTAAATTAAATTTTTATATAAAAAAAATTTACAGTGATATTTATAAATAATAAAACATATTTTTGCTCAGTAATTATGTCAATTTTTTTTTTTAATTAAATTATTGACAAATATTTAACAATTTATAAATTTAATAACTCGTTTGAAAAAAAAAATTGTATTTTTTGATATTTAAAATTCTTTTTTATAGAAATTATTATAAATATGAATAATAATTATGATTTATTTTTAAACATTTGTAAACTTGTCTATTTTCAAGACTTGATAATAAAAATTTGTTTGAATAAAGCTTATAAAATATTTAAATAGGGAAGAAGTAAATTTCCGATAGAAAAAAAAAAGGACGTACGTCCCTTGTGAAAGAAACTTTCAAAAACTAAATTACAAAATAAAGTTTTTTCAATAGATAAACACATGAACCAATGATTATATTTTGAAAGTAAGTTTACTCTCCAAATATCATTTTACACTTTTGCAAATCAAGACAAAATTTTCAATATTTTCAGTATAATCTAAAATTTCTAAGATGCAAGCTCAATAGTTGAAGGCTGCGACCTCAATTATAGAAAATGTAATGATATATTTAAAGTACCATTAAAAGGCAATTGTCTGTGAAAATCGTTGAAGCTTGCTGCTACGAACAATGCACACAGGTAGATATAGTGCGATATTGAATTTCAAGTGAAATTGCTTCTTATTTTTTTGTGTAAGTCAGAAGTACATGCACATGCGGGTAGATAATATATATAGACATAGATATAAACACAATATAACTACATATAATGATCCGGAGTCGTATTGACTTACCGAAATCTCCAAAAGATTGCCAGAGATAAAAGTAACGCCGCAAGAGATGTAGTTAATCCGACGAATTCAAGAGTTCGAGTTTTTTCGGCGATATCCAATTTTATCTAAAGAAAAAGAACAAAAGGGAAAAAAAATAAGTGAATAGGAAAGTCCATGCGCTTTTACAAAAAAAACTTCAAAGGGTGTGTTAAGCTCAACGCAATGCAGGGATTTTTCAACCTCCGGAGAATATAATGGAAAAGGGGATAAAAATTGTGACACACAAAGTCATAAATTTCAAATAATAAAATAATACCGCGTTTTTTTTTTTTTTTTACCTCTTTGTTATTACAAATAAGGAAATTTTTTTGTTAACAATGTTAAGTAGAACAGTATTAAGTAAACAGAGAACAATGTAAAAAATTTCATTGGATCCGCCGGGGATGAATCTAATTATTGGTTTTTTATTAAAGTTTCAATGACACAAAATAACTTCTATACTTTTTTACAAACGGTGGAAGTTTATAAAAAATAGGTCACTTTTTTTTATATTTTAGCGTTTAAATTATTGTATGAATATATTATATTCGCCGCTCTATGATTTTATGTATTTAGGTTGTGTAAGCAATATGTCGCATATCATTTATTGTTGCTTTTATTGATTAAATTAGCGAAGTAATTCTTACCAAGTTATTTTTTTTTGTATTTTAATTAAGCTCCGTTGATGTTAATAATTTATTTGCTTTTACCTTAGCTGCATGCTCGTCACCGGTGTACAGTTTACGAATTAATAGTAACATTTCTGGAGTAAAACATGGAGTGTAATTTGTCCATCCATTTGATGAACGTTCTCCGTTTCTTCCCAACCATCTTCCGTCATCACTGCACCGTCTTTCTGCAAATTCTAGTTAAAAGTAAATAAGAGCAATTACTTTGTATATAATTAATTTATTTTTACCTTCATAAATAGTAAATAAATAAAAAGTAGAGAAATTTAATCAATAGAATATTTTTCTTTGATCATAATTTTTATGCGGGTAGCTTCATAAAGCCCATTGGTTATTTACGATAAAATTATTTTTCGCAGAATCAATGACAATATTGTAAAATTATTTTGACTACAAGAAACTGTTTAAACAAAAACTGCAGAAAATTCGAAATATTTTTTTGTTTCTGGAGGAATTGTTGCACTTTGCTCTTTGGAAAGTTATGTAATAATAAATACAAAAGAAAAGTTTTGCTATTCAATGCTTTTGAATGTTTGAATGTTGTAATTTTTTATTGTAAGAAGTTTAAACTGTGAGTTACTTTTAAATTGTGAGTTTATTAAGTTTAGATTTATAAATATAAATATAATTAATTTATAATAAATATAATAGGGTGATGTGTTCGGCTTTTTGACCCCTATTAGTTTCCAACCCACTTATTATTTTTTTTTAAGTGACGGTAATGTTAAGTAATTACTGATTGGATAAATTGTGGAAATTATTTTTTAATTGGTTATTCAATATTTATCTCAATGTCAATTATTTATAAAATTACTATCCAATAAATTTTAATCTTATTACATTAATTAATTTTATAAATTAATTTTTTAACGGCCTTTAGAGTCAACAATTTTCCAGATTTTTTTTTAATTAATTTTTTTTATCATAAAATATAATATTTTTTGTCAGTCACATAAACTGCTATATTTATAATTAGTCTCGACCTTTATAATTACAAAAAAAAATGACATTTTATAATGTTGATATTTACTAATAACTCTCGTTGCAGTTTAAAGCGTTTGTATTTTTTGCATTTGCCTGAGAATTAATTTAACTTATCAACTCCGTCTTTTTAAATGATATCTAATTTACAATCCACTTTTAGTAAGCGGTGTAATAAGCTTATTTTTGTATTTTTCATAATTATTGATGTTAACTCTAAATTATTTAAGAATTATCAAAGATATTTTAAAAAAAAACTTACTAAGTTTATGTTAGTCAAGATTTAGGATCTTTAAATTAATTTAAAAAATATTAATATTATTAATTATTGCATTTTATAAATAATTAGAATTATAGAAAATTTTACTCATTAGAAAAAATATTCTTAAATTCAAAAAAATATTAGTGACTGCTTCAAAATTATTATTATTATTATTATTATTATTATTTATTTGGTTTAAATGCCAAGGCAGCAAGCCGAATGGCAAGATTACAGATATTTAAATATAAAAAAGTATAAAATACACGTGCAGTTTAAGGAAGTATTGACATGATAAAAATACATTATGCAAATGATACATTTTATTGCAATAGTAATTTTACTTAGGGATGAAGATAGCATAAATTTAAGTTAATTAAAATAATAATGCAGTGATATATTATATTTGCAGATTTCGCTTAGAAAGTTTAAGTTTTAGAGCAGGAATAATGAAAAAAAATAAAATATTGGATTTGAATTTATTTTATGCATATTTATGATTCAAATTTGGTCATTTGTACTTGATCTAATTAAAAAGTGACAAGTAAAATTAACAATTGCCTCAAATTGAATTTTTTAGATTACAATTTTTTATGGATAAATATTTTTTTTTATGAAAAAGATATCTCTTGAACAAATTGATCAATTTTGAGAAGGAATCGCGACAGCGATTTAAAAGTTATTTCAAGAAAATATCGGAGTGATAATTTATTTTTATGGTAAGAAATTAAAAAAATTTTTTTTTTTGTCTAAACATACATAATTAAGAAATGACCTTGTATCTAGTGAAGTATTGACATTTTTAAGGATATAAGCTCATCCCGATGTTACACTCATCAAAACCTTTCATTTAAGTACCCACATCATTTTTTCATATATTTATATATATTATATAATTGTATAAATATGAAAAATATATGAAAATACATGTGGGTACTCAAATGAAAGCTCTTGATAAGTGTAATATCCGGATAAGCTTATATCTTCAAAAAAGTCATTAGTAAAAAAAGTACAGTGCAATTTAACAAAAGTCATTATTTAATAAAGCAAAATTTTATTTATTTATTGTTCATATAAAGATTGCAAAGTTGCTAGTAATTTTTAATTATTATTAGGATTATTTAATCAATATTATTTCTATTATGCATTAAAGTTAAAGTATTCGCTGCATAATTTATTAATCGCCTGGATTTTTCATAAAAGCTTCTTTAGAGTAATACTGAAATCAAATAGCTCCAAAACAAGGTCGTTTTAATCAGTGCCATAAATATGCATGAAAAAAGTCATAGCGGTTTATCGTGAAATGAGCAGTAGATTAAATGTTCAACCCTCATCATTGCTTTTTCGCTGCTGATTATTTTTCCGTGTTTCATTTATTGTTAAAAAAAACAAATACGCCTAGAATGTTTCTTTTTCAGCCCACGGATATGTTGTTTTTCGGAGCTCGTGATCACAAATTTAAGCATTTTAGTACGCGATAAACAGAAATGTGCAAATATACTTGGTAGGTATAAATGCATAGTAAATAAATAAACACTCTATACGTGGGAAGTTTATTTGTGCATACACACGTACGTTTTAAGAGTTTTAATTGAATTTTTGATCTGACCCACGGATATTAAAATTTTTTTACGAATTGAAAATTTTAAGATTTACGATTAGGATGAAAAAATAATATTGAAATTTAGTACTTATTTAAAGAATCGATAATTAGGTTTTAACAAAAGTTCTGATCTAATGGAAGAACAAAATTTTCGATTACTTTTTAGTTCTTGAGATAAAAAAACTTATTAAGAACCAAGCGTGAACGCGCGTTGCTTTTATAAGAAGTGTTTTAGTTTAAAAGTCAAATCTTTTAAAGTTTAATTACAAATAAAAGCACAAAGTTGAATAAATTCAAATTTGCATACCGTAAGTTTGGTAAAATTAATTTAATAAATTAAAAAAAAAATTTTTTTAAATCTGGACGATTTTATATAAAATTTTAAAAGTAAATTTTTTAAATAAAAATTTTGTGTAAAAAAATATTCAGCTTACAGATAGAAAATTTTTGTTTCACTCGTATACATTTTTAATATCAATTAAATAAATATTTTCCGATAATTTTTGGAAGAGTTTTTTGCATTAATTATATTAAAAATAAAAAAACAAAGCTTAAAAATAATTTTGTCTGTCAAAAGTTAAGATAAAAAATATTGCAAAAAAATTAATTAATTTTTTGTAAATAATATTAAATGCAAAAAATATAAAATGTGAATTGCCAGTTATGCTGTGCCTTGGCATTGAAATAAGTAAAGTTAAACAAGCAAACAAACAAACAAATCCAGCATTACACAAGCTCCATACATAACTAGCATGACCCACAGACATGCCGACGTCATCAGACAATAAAATGAGTGATGCGAGAGAGGAGAGCATTTACCGAAAGTCCTCAACTTTGAAAGCTCTTTAATACCACTCGTGTTTGAGATTGAATCGAACTAGAATGACTCGGTTTTTGATCATCCCCTTGATGTACATAACATTACAAGCATCCGGCAGAGCAGTCAAGGTCACATCAATAGAACATTCCGTATAAATTGAAAAAGAATCCGCAGTCGGAGGAATATTAAGCATTTTCTTCGAACTATAACTGCGCTCTTATCACACAATATACGTATTCAACTTTGTAAACTATTATAAAACTTATCAAAGAAAATTTAATACTCCGGCATACTTTACAGTGTTTTATACTTTTATATTTCGTTCTGTTATACATTTCTTTTCATATTTTTTATTTTTATTTTCACTCCGTTCTTTTCTTCAATCTTTTGTCTTTTATGTTGAGCATTTTTTCACGCAATTTGTCCTCAAGCAAAATCTAAAACTAGAAAGACGATGATAATGTAGTAACATGAAGAATCACGTTGTCATATGATTTGTGCTCGACAAGTGGCTGCCTTTTGTTTTTGTCATTATTCATACACGTTTTAGTTTTCTTCTTTGTAAGAAAGAAAATCTTTAGCGTCTTGTCGCTTGACTTTATTATTTTTTGAAGTACATGCAGCGCGAATTAGTTAACTTTATGAATTAATTTAATCAAAAAATTCATGTGCTTTAAATTTATAAAATATAGGGGAGGGTGGGGCAAGACGGCCTACCTGGGGCAAGAAGGCCCACCTCAAAAATTGACCAAAAATTTATTTTTCTAATATTTTTTCATCATATTTTGGAAGTGGGCCATCTTGCCCCAAAAAAAATTTTTTTTTCTGGAATTTTCGAAAAATTTCGGTGAATTGAGTCAAAGTTGGACGAGTGTAAATCCACTTGATAGTAGAAAGCCACAAAAAATAAAAACTGGTTTAGGTGGGCCGTCTTGCCCCACCCTCCCCTATATTTTATAAATTTAAAGCACATGAATTTTTTGATTAAATTAATTCATAAAGTTAACTAATTCGCGCTGCATGTACTTCAAAAAATAATAAAGTCAAGCGACAAGACGCTAAAGATTTTCTTTCTTACAAAGAAGAAAACTAAAACGTGTATGAATAATGACAAAAACAAAAGGCAGCCACTTGTCGAGCACAAATCATATGACAACGTGATTCTTCATGTTACTACATTATCATCGTCTTTCTAGTTTTAGATTTTGCTTGAGGACAAATTGCGTGAAAAAATGCTCAACATAAAAGACAAAAGATTGAAGAAAAGAACGGAGTGAAAATAAAAATAAAAAATATGAAAAGAAATGTATAACAGAACGAAATATAAAAGTATAAAACACTGTAAAGTATGCCGGAGTATTAAATTTTCTTTGATAAGTTTTATAATAGTTTACAAAGTTGAATACGTATATTGTGTGATAAGAGCGCAGTTATAGTTCGAAGAAAATGCTTAATATTCCTCCGACTGCGGATTCTTTTTCAATTTATACGGAATGTTCTATTGATGTGACCTTGACTGCTCTGCCGGATGCTTGTAATGTTATGTACATCAAGGGGATGATCAAAAACCGAGTCATTCTAGTTCGATTCAATCTCAAACACGAGTGGTATTAAAGAGCTTTCAAAGTTGAGGACTTTCGGTAAATGCTCTCCTCTCTCGCATCACTCATTTTATTGTCTGATGACGTCGGCATGTCTGTGGGTCATGCTAGTTATGTATGGAGCTTGTGTAATGCTGGATTTGTTTGTTTGTTTGCTTGTTTAACTTTACTTATTTCAATGCCAAGGCACAGCATAACTGGCAATTCACATTTTATATTTTTTGCATTTAATATTATTTACAAAAAATTAATTAATTTTTTTGCAATATTTTTTATCTTAACTTTTGACAGACAAAATTATTTTTAAGCTTTGTTTTTTTATTTTTAATATAATTAATGCAAAAAACTCTTCCAAAAATTATCGGAAAATATTTATTTAATTGATATTAAAAATGTATACGAGTGAAACAAAAATTTTCTATCTGTAAGCTGAATATTTTTTTACACAAAATTTTTATTTAAAAAATTTACTTTTAAAATTTTATATAAAATCGTCCAGATTTAAAAAAATTTTTTTTTTAATTTATTAAATTAATTTTACCAAACTTACGGTATGCAAATTTGAATTTATTCAACTTTGTGCTTTTATTTGTAATTAAACTTTAAAAGATTTGACTTTTAAACTAAAACACTTCTTATAAAAGCAACGCGCGTTCACGCTTGGTTCTTAATAAGTTTTTTTATCTCAAGAACTAAAAAGTAATCGAAAATTTTGTTCTTCCATTAGATCAGAACTTTTGTTAAAACCTAATTATCGATTCTTTAAATAAGTACTAAATTTCAATATTATTTTTTCATCCTAATCGTAAATCTTAAAATTTTCAATTCGTAAAAAAATTTTAATATCCGTGGGTCAGATCAAAAATTCAATTAAAACTCTTAAAACGTACGTGTGTATGCACAAATAAACTTCCCACGTATAGAGTGTTTATTTATTTACTATGCATTTATACCTACCAAGTATATTTGCACATTTCTGTTTATCGCGTACTAAAATGCTTAAATTTGTGATCACGAGCTCCGAAAAACAACATATCCGTGGGCTGAAAAAGAAACATTCTAGGCGTATTTGTTTTTTTTAACAATAAATGAAACACGGAAAAATAATCAGCAGCGAAAAAGCAATGATGAGGGTTGAACATTTAATCTACTGCTCATTTCACGATAAACCGCTATGACTTTTTTCATGCATATTTATGGCACTGATTAAAACGACCTTGTTTTGGAGCTATTTGATTTCAGTATTACTCTAAAGAAGCTTTTATGAAAAATCCAGGCGATTAATAAATTATGCAGCGAATACTTTAACTTTAATGCATAATAGAAATAATATTGATTAAATAATCCTAATAATAATTAAAAATTACTAGCAACTTTGCAATCTTTATATGAACAATAAATAAATAAAATTTTGCTTTATTAAATAATGACTTTTGTTAAATTGCACTGTACTTTTTTTACTAATGACTTTTTTGAAGATATAAGCTTATCCGGATATTACACTTATCAAGAGCTTTCATTTGAGTACCCACATGTATTTTCATATATTTTTCATATTTATACAATTATATAATATATATAAATATATGAAAAAATGATGTGGGTACTTAAATGAAAGGTTTTGATGAGTGTAACATCGGGATGAGCTTATATCCTTAAAAATGTCAATACTTCACTAGATACAAGGTCATTTCTTAATTATGTATGTTTAGACAAAAAAAAAAATTTTTTTAATTTCTTACCATAAAAATAAATTATCACTCCGATATTTTCTTGAAATAACTTTTAAATCGCTGTCGCGATTCCTTCTCAAAATTGATCAATTTGTTCAAGAGATATCTTTTTCATAAAAAAAAATATTTATCCATAAAAAATTGTAATCTAAAAAATTCAATTTGAGGCAATTGTTAATTTTACTTGTCACTTTTTAATTAGATCAAGTACAAATGACCAAATTTGAATCATAAATATGCATAAAATAAATTCAAATCCAATATTTTATTTTTTTTCATTATTCCTGCTCTAAAACTTAAACTTTCTAAGCTTGTTTAGTCAGCCGAATAGGGTTTGTTTCAGTCAAATGTCATCAAAAGTAATGGTAACGTCTGCGCTGATATTTACTACGTGTCTATTTGAGCTCTACTGTGTAGAAAAGATCTTCTATACTTACTAAATTCTGATAGAGTAGGTCATGCTTAGTATAACTTTATAAGCATGCAATATTTATGCACACGCTTTTCCGCATTTAACAAATATTTATGAGGCCTTACATGGTGCATTTGCTTGACAAGTTTACACATATTATTTATATCAGTTATAAAAAAAATAGTAAATTTTTCAATAGCTCAAATATTAAGTATTAAATTAAAAATTTTTTTAATTTAAGAAAAATTTTGATCGGTACTAAATTAAATACTTTCAATCTTTCCGATACTTAATTAAAATCCAAATTATGAAATTATAATTAAAACAATCAATCGTAATTAGTAAATCAATATTATGCATTATGGAATGCATCGTGATAGATGGCCAACGTTAAAATTAAATTAATATGAAAGTATTAATAATTTGCAATGTAATTACGAGTAAAAACATAATACAATACTTCCAGTTTTGCCAGTTTGATTGCTTATTTAAATTTTACATTTTATTTTACAGTCAACTGTAATTTAATACTTGTAAATTGTAAGAAACTTCTGAATACATACAAATTCTAAATTTCACAAGTGTGGATTCACTTAGTAATTATCAGTTGTGCGAAAAGCTACCAAACTTTCCAATTTCTCAGCGAAACGAAGTAAAAAAGTGTCTTAATTAATTTACAAAATTTATTACTATGAAAATAATAAAAAAATTTAATTAAACTAAGCGATAGCAGAAGAAAACTTATATGCTATCTTTCGTTTTAAAGCTGTGCAATATTGAATGTCAGCACGAAGCAACATTAATCATTACTTTGTTACTACTTTAACTGATTAAATTAAAGCTTACAGAGTTGATCTATTGATGTTAGAGATTTAACAGGTTTTAAGCTTTTAGTTAGTGCAGAATCACTTGTATAAATTTAATCCATGCACATTTGACTATCTGATAAGTCATTAAAATTTAAATAAAAAATAAAATTATAATCAATATTTTATAATGAAGTTAAAAAAAATACTCTTTTGTAAGCCACAGTGTTTTGATGAAAGTTTTTGGTAACAAAAGAAGCTCTTGCAAACAATCTACATCTTATATATATATATTTGGATGTATTGTAGTAATATTGTGTCTAGAAAAGTTTGAGGAAGTTTTACGCGTTATATAAATCGAGCATTTTTGATGAAGAAAGGTTGTTTTAGTGAAAAAAAAAAAAAAATGATTGTTACATAAAATAATTATTTTTAATTCACCTTGTATGAAACGAATTTTCCAAAAGCTATCATATTTTTTAAGGCGATTATCTAAATAATTAAGAGAATAAGCTGAATTTCGTCTTCGATGTATTTATAATATAATAAATTGGGCTTTTTAAGGTAAATTCAGCATTACTGAAACGTTCTTGGCCTAAATTTGTGCCTTTTCAAAATTTTCAGCGATATAATTCATTTATTATAAATTTTCGGAGACTTGTCTTTAAAGATAAATTTAATAGAAAAATAATACGGATAGTTTAATAGGTAGAGGCTTTGGAGCGTAATCGAAAGTTCCAGGTTCGAGTCCTGATCTTGGCCGTCCGAAATATTTTTGCAGTCAAATTTATCTTCAATGCCAAGTTTCGATATGAATTGTGGTTAAATTGTTTATATCTAGAGGGAAATACAGGCCAAAAATTTTAAGTAAAAATCGGAGAAAAAATTGTTGCATTAGACTGAATAGCCAATTGACTGAAAAAAAAATTTTTAAAGTATTATTATTATCATGTATATATCAACTATGCATTACAGTGTTTGTTAAATTCATTCAAAGCATATTTTTGAACATTATAAATTGAAAAATTTTAGTATGAAGAATTTTTACATCGAAAAATGACTTCCAAGAAATGCAAATTCGCATCGAGAAAATCTTCAACATGCTTTGAAATGAAAGTAGAAAGTATTGTTCGCAGTAAACCATCAGAGTTTTCAGGTTTATAAAGATTTAAATTTCTTGGAGTTCTGCCAGGAATGCATGTCCTACTATTTTTTCTATTTATCTACCGCGGGCATGACATTACTTTGTGGTAAACTTGACTACATTGGAGTTTTATATTTGTCACTGCTTTTCAAAACTCAAAAAGTCCATTTGACGAATTTTTCATTCTGAGACAACAATTTTTACAAGGCTATTATTTTTTTTTTGCAGTTCAAAAATCTATAAGCTGCAATTTATATTCTACCGCTAAAAAATTCTTTTCTCGATCAAAATGTTCCTGTAATGTAACGATTTATTGCCGGTATAAATCTATGCATAAAAAAAATAAAATAATAAATTTTTTGTTGACAATTTCTTGATATTGATTGAATAACATGCATTTAATGTAATATGTGAAACTAAATAGATCGTGTCTCGACTATTCTTGACAGCTGTTGTTTTGCCTCTTATGTCAAAGTGTTAAACTGTCATCAATAACAAGAGATATTATATATTAAAATAAAAAATTATTTTTTTCTTAATGAAACACGAGAAAAAAAAATAAAAAAATTTTTTTTGTTACTAAAATTTAAAAATAACAACAATTATTGCAGTAAAGACGGATTAATTTATAATCTCTCGTTTTGCATTAGTATATTTATTTAAAAAAAAGTTTTCCGACGCCCACTCTTTAATTTTGTTGCGCAAATTAATTTATTTATTGATCAATTAAATAAAAATCAACCAATCGATGAAAATCGCTGTTAATGAACTTAAATTTATCAATGAAGTGTTTATTAAAATAGTAGATAATTATTATTCATTTTTATTCCCAATACTTCCAGCTGGAGGATATTATTGGCACGGTCAGTAAGAACCTACCATAAGTTTTAATCAAATTGAAATTACTGAGTTCATACCCACATTTTGCAATTATTAAACTTTCAGAAAGTCAGTCAGATCGTTTAACGCGGCTCAATAATTAATTAAGTATAAAGCTTTCAAAGCGTGTTTAATTGTTCATGGTTGAAAATTTAGATCTAAAAATAAACGAATTTATATTCAGATTTTACTAAAAAACTTTGATTTTAAAATAGGAAAACAATTTTTTTGTATTTTTATTAATTGGTTGAGGACTTTAATGATGGCAAGTTAAATTTTTTATGAAAAAATAATTTTGAAATTTTTTTTTTGTTTTTAAAAATTTTTTTTCTGGACTCAAAATTTTTTGTTGTCAAGCGTTTTGATCCTCTGACAAAATATGCTCGAAAAAATATCCCCGAGACTATATATCACACAAAAACCATGATAAAAGGACAGAACACAAAGAAAAAAAAAATTTCTTGAATCAAAAAAATTTTAAGGAAGACCGAAGTTATTTTGGAGCAAGAAGAAATTTTCTTGGCTTAAAAAAATTTAACTTCATTCAAAAAATTTTCAATCTTCTTTAAGATTTTCTTGAGCCAAAAAAATTTACACTAAAGTAAAGACTTTCTTTCTTTTTGTGCACGGTAACAAGCTTGTGTATTGGTAATTTAATTATTTAAAACATTTTGTCCAGGGATATTTATTTTGGAGATATTTTTTCAGGGGATATTTTGTCAAAGGATCAAGAATCATTGAACCATATTCAAAATTTCATCGCAAATCTGAGATTTGAACTGTAAAAATTTTTTTTCATCCATAAAAACATAATTAAAAAAAAAAACTTTTTATTATAAATTATAAAATATAATAATAATGTTAATCGACTTATTATAAATACAAAACCACCCACAACTGTTAATATTGATAACATACAATATCAATCTCTTAGAAGTAGTAACCTTTTGAATAAAATTTCTAATATCGTATAAATTCTAAGGTAGTCTACGATTTAACACCTGATATATTTAGACTTCAATACACTTGAACGATTCTCATGAATAAAGAATATAAATAAAAAATTTAAAATAGCTTGATTCATAGAAAAACTCTTAGACTTAAATATTTGAAATACTTAAAATTATAGCTTCGTATTTAGCCGTACACTTTAAGAAGAATAAGAAAAGTTTTTAGTTATGTAAATATAAGTTTCGCGGATGCAAATTTAAATAATAGAATGGGTATTTTCAAGAGAACTTTTAAACATTTTGTACTACTTTCTCATCTGATTATAATAAAACATTCTTTCGGTAATAGAATAAGTTCGAATGGACCGAGAGCAAAAATAGTACCTGGGTATGCAAAAAATATTCAAGTCACTCAACTGATGCGAAGTAAATTGAGCAAAAAATTTTAACGACTGAATTTAGACGGGGTATTAATTAAAGTATTGATTGACGTCTATTATTATTTTCAGCAATATATGTCTAACTGGAGCAAGATTTTTTATTAAAAAGTGTAGGATTACTTACTGGTTGTGTCAATTCCGTTGGCTAGTGGGCATCTTTGTGTTACAGTAGAAGAGGCCTTTATTGGAGGCCAACAGAGAATTGAATCCCAAACCCAATTGCACCAAATTTCTAATTTTAGAAAAAAATAGAATATTAATTCCTTCATTGTTATGATTGCTATTATTGTATTAGATAAAAATATATTTCTATGAAATTTAAATTTAATAAAAAAATGCAAATTTCTACGAATGGTTCTGCATACCAGTTTGACAGATATTTATTTAATTTACCTCCATCCGGAGTACTGAAATTATTGTATTGAAGCCTGCAAAATTCTTCTGTATTGTTATTAATATCTGCAAAATCCGACATCCTTTTTTTGTCTATATGTTTAATTTATTCATAATTATTACATTTCCTTTCAAAGCTCTTCATTTTTCACACGTAGGCGAGTATTTAATCGTCAACTTATACTTAATAAATATTTTTTTTACTCGTTCATGTTTTTCTCGACATTTATTTTCGCTTAGTTTTATAATAATTATTATTATTTTCGCCTTTTTTGGTAGAACTTTCTGCTCTAGTAAAATTTCATCCATTTACGCGATGATTTTCCAGGTAATTAACTTCGTTCATCAAAAGTTGTAGAAAATTTCAGAGTAAATATTATTAATCATTTTTTTTTCTTTGTTTTTATATTGTGCGAAAAAAAAGTTGATGCTTTAGTCATTGTACTTGTAACAGACACTTTTAACATAATAATTTATCGAATTTTCTGACAATTTTTCTACGAGAATTGATCTAAATTTGATGAGAAAAAACTTCAATTTTTTTTTTCTTTTTTTCATGATTTCTTCTTTGCATTTTGGCGAGTTTAGTCTAAAATAATTGAAAAATATGAGTGAAACTTCTTGGGCTAAATTTTTTAAAAATCCATTAACAATGCAAAAAAAATATCACGCAAATTATGTTGTGAGAAATTTTGAAGATACATTAATTTTTCTACTTCAAATTGCAAAATTTCTAACAATATCAGTCTTCATTTTAAAAATTTTGAGTTTTTAATTTCAGCAGTTTAAATTATAAAAAATTTATCACTCTGAATTTCTAAATCGAACATTTAAGTTAAAAAATAAATTTGCTAATTTAATGAAAAAAAAACAACTAATAAATAACAGTAAAAATTTTTTTTTTAGAGTAAATTTTATTTTGCCAAGTCATGTATGCTTTTAAAAATATTTATGGTAATTTTACAAAAAATGTCAACATTGTAGGTAGTATACTTACGATAAACTGCAGCTGGTCAAATTGAATTGGATTCTCTCCGTAAAAAATAGATCAGAAAACGACAGGAGTTATACTAAAAACATAAAATATGCTGATGAATAAAAAAGTAAATGAATAGTTATACTTATCAATACATTACATAATACAAAATATCAAATATGTATTGAAGTAATAGACAAAAAAAGAACATATCCTGATGCAGATCAAGTCTTTCATATGAATGCACGTGAGAGTAGATTAAATTATTGATCGAACGTTTTTCAACTAGACATTGAACATGCTTTCAGGAAAATTGGAAGTAAGTGACGGAAGCTATGCTCAATATATATGTCAAAACGAAGTAACTTCAATTTAAGAGTGTAAATTGCTCTGCAAAATTAAGGTCAATATTTAAAGACTTTTTAATCCAATAAATAGTACCGCTGAAACACTAAATAAATTAGAAACAAGATTAAAGCTACTAAAAATGTTGAAGAAAAACGAAAATGTTTTGACGTAAAAAAACAAGTTGTACTGCTTCTCTATCGATGTAAAATTGTAAATAAATTTTTGCTGGATTAAAAGGCAATTAAAATTATATACTGACTGGTAATTTATTCTTTTTGCATCTATTAAAATTACTGTCAAGTAGTATTTTTTGAAAACTAAAAAAAAATGTTATGTTACACTTGTACACTTGATTTCCGCTCATGCAGAAAACTGTGAGTAGCGTTTTTGGAGATAACAAGCATAATAAAAAAAGTCGAGTCAGCAAAAAAATAGATGACAGATTGTAAAAATACTGACGTATTTTTATGATTATTTTGAACGCGCAAGGAAGTTTTTTTTTCAATTGTGGCACAGAATTGTGTCAAAATAAAAAAAGTTTGTTTAATTATTTTTCAGTTCACATATAACCATATTTGCAGTAATATTTAATTTTCATTTTTAAAAATATGTTTGTTTATACGGTTACATACTTCATCTTATGAATATTATTTTTCTTATACACATTCTTTGTGCAGTGACTTACAAATCCGATTATTTCACGGTCGACTGTCGTCCGGCTTTTCCGACAAGGTCTAGTAAATTTTCTCAGACATCATATTACTCTTAACCAATTCACTACTTATATATCAAGAACATATGTGCACGCCAAACGATATAGAAAGTAAAAATCGATAAATAAACATTAAACAATTTTTGAATTATACGGTGTTGAAGAAAATGAATAAATATATTTTTTTATCCTTGCAATTTTATATAAAATCAACGGTTTGTATGTTCAATCTCGATGATCGCTTATACAAGCAATGAATTGTACAAAATTCTATTATTAATTGATAGAAATTTAATTTCAATTCATTTTATAAATTACTGACAGATTTACTGAAATCCGTAAAGCGAATAGCAAATTTAGCTATATTGAATTACTCCGCGGTCATTTAAGATTCGATAGTGATCAATTACTTTGAGGAAGTACAAGTAGTTTGGTAACATTGAAATAAAGGTTTGATTTGTTTTTTAATCACAGTTTAAATACGTACGAATTAATTCTAAAAATTTTTACGGTGGTAATATAAATTCATACCACGTATGACCATAATAAAATTTATATCACTGATTTTTGCGTGAAGAACGAGAAAATTAATGTTTACAGCTTTTAACTAATAAAAAAAAAAAAATTGACACAATAATTGACAGTTATCTGAAAAATCAATGTATAGATCCTTTTATAAAAACTTGACAATACTCGATTAATAAGAAAAATATAAAAATTTCTACGAGAAAGTACGGAAGTATTGTTTTGAACAGCATTAAATAAATGGCTGAAAAAAGTTTATGGATTATCTATAAAATAGTTAAAAAGCTTTTCCGAACTTAAGTTTTATATAGAATGGATGCGTATATTCGATGAGATAAGCTCCGTAAGTAGTATTAGTATAGAATAGAGTGTTCATTAGAATTCTTGAGGTTCTTCAAACTACTTCAAAGACTTTACTAATAACAATGAATTATTTTATAAACTAGATCATCAATTAGCGTAATCCTATTAAATTCATAAATTTAAATTTTATTAAGTGATGTTTAATTATTAGTGGATTATGATCTTAATCTTCTTCACTTTATTTGTTCTAAAGCGTATTAATTTTCATATAATTATACGAAACTTTCAAATTATTGTTATAATTTATTAAAATATTAATGAATTGCACATTTTTAATTTTGATGAGATTGTATAATTTACCAACAAATTTTGGTTCATTAATTAAGATTACACACATTTCCATTTATACAAATGCACTCTCGCACTTGTAATCAGCTTTACATCTGCCAGTGTATGTCTGACTATTCTCTTGTTCTTATTGTTATAACATAATACAAGAATTACATATATATGTACATAAATTATTATTATTATTATTATTATTTTATTTTTTTTTTTTAATTTGTTCATTTATTTTATTTTTTTTTTAAATGATTGCTGTTGTTGAGAATGAGTAAATATTAATATACAGCTTTATATTAGAAATAAAGATTTGTACTTTTGCTATTAAATAGAACAATCGATAGAGAGGAAGAGGTAAAAAAGAGAGCGAAAATACAGAGATAGAGAGCAAGGTCATGATGATGAGATCCAAGGACAACATTTTTTCTAGGTCGCATTTACTTCCTCATCATTTTAAAATTTTGTCGGTATAATTAAATAACTTAGTTAACTATTAATGTATTTATGTTAGTAAAATTATTGTATTCTTCTTTACATTTAATATTTCATTTTAAATGAAAGCTCAAATGTGATATGATAAATTACATTCATTGAAAAAAAAAAAGCTCTTCTTTTTTCAACGAACGTTTTCTTTAACTACGACTTAAAAATGTTTTAATTTCAATATAATAAATGAAATTTATTCTTTCTGGGTAAAATATTAAAGTGTATAAAAATAATTTTTTTTTTTTTAGAGTCTGTGGGCTTATTATTTATTCAGCTTAAAAGAGACAGAAGGAAGAGACAAATAAAACGAATAAATTTATTTTAAAATGATTTTGTTATAGAGTTTAATGCTCTTCTTTCGTTTAATTATTTTTTGTCTTTGTTGAAGTCTGAATGCTGCAGAGTGGATGAAAAAAAATATCGAAAAAATTTAAACCTTTAATTAATTGATTTCAATTATAAAGAATTCAAATAAATTAAATTTTGTTATATTTATTTATTTCAACAGATAATTTTTTGTCACATCAAATCACAAATATAAAAAACCAATTTTATAAATTATCTTAAAAAATTCAAAAGCTTATTATTCAAAATTGTTGAATTTATAGTGAGTTCTCTCGTTTGGATTATCGCATCCATCAAACGCGAATCTTATTCATTAAAAAGAGCATCGTTAACGTCAATAAATGATCGGCAAATTTATTAAATGAATAATAGATAAATTTATCAAATTAAAATAATTGATTAAGAAATCCTTTCATTATCCGGTTCAACAAATCAAATGATTTTTTGTTTCACCAACTACTCGACAATTATCTACAAAAGTGTTCTCATAAATTTTAATCAACTCTAAGTGGACTTTATTGTCATGCAATATAAGATATCTTCAGGTAATTTGATAAAGTAGAATGTAGTGGAAATGAAACAGTAAAAAAAATACTGCATGAAAAAACCCAACTGTCAGAAAATAAAACTCTGATATTTTTATTTCCAATGAACTAATTTTATTTAACGGCTAAAATCGGATGAATTTTCAAATTTAAATAAGTAAATAAACACTAAGCGTTAAAATAAATAATGGCAAGTTTTTTCTCGCTTAAGAGGAATAAAATTGAGGCAAACAATGAATATATCAAGTATTGTTGTTATTCTTAGGATTATTGTTATTATTTTGATAAAAAAGTAAGTGGAAGAAATAAATAAAAGTTTTTGTATTAAAAAATTTAAGTACTAATAATAGAAAAAAGAATTTTATTTAATCAATGTCTTCATGACATTGATTGCATCTAATTTCCAAGATTAAATTAACACCGTGATTGATATTGTCTGCTGCTGGATAGACATTACGCTACACGTCTTGGATTAATGATTATGCCATGCATGAATTAAGCTCATAAATCGATGCAGCTGCTAATAAATTATGTAAAGAAAAATTTTATTCAATTACGATCAATTTTAATTAAAAAAAAAAAAAAAAAAAAACGACCAACTAATTATTATCGAAGTTTTTAACGTAAAAAGTTCTTTTAAAAAAAATAAATTAGCATTAATTTCAAAAAAGGAGATTACTTAACAAAAATCTTTAGAAATATTCGATGTTTAATTTAATATGAACAAAATTAAAATGATTAATAATTTTAAAACTGTATTTTAATTATCAAGCTACAATTAAACAAATATTTTTATGAGTTTTAAAAACATTATTATAATTTTTTATTAAGCAATTATAAAAGCTATTATATTAATTAACCGGAAAAAATAAATTTGCGGACAAAGAAAAAGTATGCTACTTTTTTTATGCCTGCGTATTTATTTTTTTTTTTCGTATTAGTTGTAATTTCATTCAAGTAAATGGAACAATTCATCCATTATTTTGATATTTTTTAGGTTTAATATAAAATCTTGATTAGGATTTAATCATAGATATGTCAAGATACAAAACTAAAAATCATTTTCATTTTTTTCGATCAACTTAACGGAAAAATAGAAAAATTATCTAAATTCAAACTTTGAATGTTAATTTTCAGAGCTTTCAATGTAAATACTAAATTTTACAATGTAATTCTTATAAAATGTTAAAGAATTAAAATCTGAAACTGTATCACAAAAAAATTAGTTTTCTTTTATTTTATTTTATTTGCATAATCAGATAAACTAAGAAATGTAAATATGATGTTTGTAAATCGATGTAAATTTTTCAAAGTCGCTAATTAACCATAAATGTCAAATATCAAATATTTACATGGTCATTGAAGATAATTATGGGTGAAAGGGGCATGAGGATTGGTCTGTGTACACAAAATCAGTTCGGTCGCTAAATACTTAATGCCACACCGAAGCCGCACCTGATCGGATAGATTCAACATATTGACTAACTAAAAGGATCATAACTAGTATGGAGATTTAAACCTCAAGGGTTGAAGGTAACAGGCGAAGGATACTATTAGATTAATATTCTGCGATGAAGAGCATTATAACCGCAAAGGTAAACATTGCTAATTCCCTCAGAATGGACCCGACTAAAATCAATTGACAATTTCAAGCAAGACTTACGTTTGTAAATATTATTTTTTTCGATCAATACAGTCTTTTCTTTATTTAAATTATTTTACTAATACTTTAATAGCATTTAACCACAAGTGTAAAATAATTTGGAGCTTTTTTTTTTTGTATAACAATTCATACTCGATTATTGCTTGATATTTTCAAGAAGGATGTCGTGAATTAACAAAATAGCTTTAAATAGCTTCACATTGAATGAAATATTATAAATAAACAAGTTTTTATGTGTGCGCATTTATAAATATACTTATAGGAATTAAATAAGTAGTTCAAGGTGATTTTTAAAGCTTATTATCATCACAAATGCCTTTTCAATCCACATATGAATAATAATTATGATTATAAATTTTAAATAATAAATTTTAGAATGAAGGCAGTTCGTAAAGTAGAAATAGAGAGATATTTGATTAATTATTATTATTTTTATTGTATTAATAGCGTGAGAAGCACTTAAATGTAACACAAATATTAATTCGAATGGAAGTACGTCAAAGTAATTATCACTCTGGTAGAAAACGAGTCTACAGTATAAAGATAATATTTTTAAATTGAAATTTACCCAGACAAAAAAAAAGTAATTGTTATAATGATAAATTAAAGTCTGTATAAAATGAGCTTTTTTATGTTTGATAAACTTTTTTTTTAGTTATCACAGATATTTCTACCGGTCTGGTTTTAAACACTGGCGCCTTTGGTTTTCCGATAAGAGCCAAATTGAAGCTCGATGAAATGAACAAAAAGAAACTCTCATGTGGAAGAAGTTTTTACAGTTGGAATGATTTTTCTGGTATTGTTTCACGTTGAATAAAAAACTAACGAGATAAATTCTAACGCTCATCATATTGAGGTTCACGACGCTGGTCATATTTAATGAGGTGTAATATTCGAAACTTTTTGTGCAGAACTGTAGTAATTTAAAATGGTTTGAAAGTAATTATTTTACAACGTATTTTTATGGAAAATAAAATTAATAATAAAAAAAAATATTTGTATTTTTTATCAAGAAGTTAATAAGTTTGGAAATTTGGCTTAAAAAATTCTTCTCTCGACAATATTTTTTATTTTTATCAGAGTAATTTTTCATAATTTTTCATATAAAAAATTTTTTATAAAATAAATTAATAAATTAAAATAAGCAAAATTAAGACGTTTCATCAATTTTAAAAAATATATTAATTAAAATTGTGAAATTCTCAAATTTTTTATGACAAAAAGATCGATGTCAAAATTCAAATACAATTTTAAAAATAATGACCACCAAATTTCTTTGTATCAAATAATATATTTATTTCAAGAAAAAAAAAAAAATAATCGAAAAAAAAAATCAAAAATGAATGTAAAATTAAATATATCCTTCGGTTGACACCTTTTTTTTTTTAAATCACACAAAGCATACTTACGAACTTATTAACTCATTTTTTCCATCCTGCTCCTCCAATCAGAAGTCCAACAAATTTTATTCAATAGAACTAGATACTTTTTTGCCCATCAACGAGCGCGGGATTTTGATTTCCCTTTTCAATCTTTTTTGTGGCTTTGATGTCCCGCAACAAAATCAATGCCCGTTATTAATATCGATTTTTGTATTGTTATTATGACTTTTTCTCCGGTTGAAACAATTCTTTACTTTTTTTACAATCAGCGATGTCATATCAATAAAAATTAATTAACCATCACAGCTTGAAGCTTAAAATAAAATTAACCGATAAAAAAAATTGTCTAATTTTCGCAGTAACAGTCAATAAATTTTCTATTTATTAATTTTCACTTATTATAATTATTATCACATTCCAACTTATTCAAAAAAAAAAAAATAAATAAACTAACCACGCTCAGACTTTCCTGTAAAAATTAGACAGAATATTATTTTCATTATATTTATGACTGTAACACAGCTTATGTACGAAGACACTATTACAATGAGACTATTGAAACAGTAAGAAAAATACGGATTAAACAAGCCTCTTTGTTCATGCTAATTACTCTTTTTTAATTTTTAATCATCCTAATTTCTTCGCTGTGTAAAAAAATGTCTCTTTCTTTACAACAATGTCTAACTTTAATTTTCAACTCTCTATTATTAATTTATAATTAATAGCCCTAACTTCGGCTCACAAAATAAACAGTTTCTTAAAATGCAGCAAAAACTTTTTAATTTAAATTAAATTTTTTTTTTTAATTATAATAATTAATTAGTGATAATTTAAAAACAGAATTTCATAATAATAAATTTTTAGTTACGATAAATTAAGGATAAATCCACGTGAAATGTAACAGCTAATGAGGGGTTTAAATCATAAGGGAGTACTCTGGTAAAAGAGGCTGTCAACGCGTCGGAGCGCACGCGGCAACTGCAGTTCACCCCTGCACATTTCAAGCGAATTTCTTCCAACCCCTTCTTTCCATACCCCAAACCTCGAACGAGTTGTCTACCCGCAGTCGCACCTCTTACTTGCGCTTACCAAACACTCGTTCGTCCTTTTCTTTTTATCCCCACGTGGCGAATTACATTTGTTTAATATAAATATATGACATACATTTTTATTATGAAATTCTTCTTCCTGCTCGCTGATTCATAGAAATTTCTTATTTCTTTCTTCAATCCTTTGCACGTGTAGCAATATTATAGAGCGTAAAAAGAGCAGTTTTTTATAACAGCAACTTAGAATTCTAATTGAAAAGTGGGAATAAATATAATTATAATTTTTTATTTGTAAAAAAATCTATTGATAGCTTCTGAGAAATTAATGGAATGATAAATAATTTTGCACGCCTCATAGCGAAGCGGTTGAGGTTGTGCTTTACTCTTAACACGTCAAGATCAAGCAGTACTTAATATTTAATAGACTTTATTTTTTTTAATAAATGTATTTTTTTTTTTTTTTCAAAAAAAAATTATTTATATTTCATAAATAAATATAAATTCTTTTCAAAGAAATGAATTTATTAATAGTTAATAAATTTTTCTATCAGTGTGGAAAAATTTTTAAAGAGAATAAAATTCTTCATCTAAAAACAATTTCCTTTGACTAATTTCGTCATTGAAAAATTTATAAAAAAAACGAAATTAAAATATTTATGAAAAAAAAAAACAATAAACATTTTTTATAGATTTTTGAGATAAATTTTCATCATAACAGATTTTATTGTTGTATTTATACAGATCATACTTCTTCTTATTCTGTTTAATGATTAACAATAATTTTTAAGTCGACTTTTTTGATACAGAAAAAAAATTATTTTCATTCAAATTTTTTAATTACATCACAATTATTTTTATTCATCATAAATATCATAGTTATCATTTTTCGCATTGTGAGGAAATATTTTGAGGCAAAAATTTTTTTTGCCAATTACTTTGCAACTATATTTTAAGTTTAAATGAAAAAAAAATTTTTTAAAAGCCAACAAGTCGATATCTTCAGATGAAAAAAAATTAAAATGAATTTTTAATTGTTTTTTAGTATAAATAAACTTTATCTATACACCAATAATAAAGAAGCCACTTTTCGCTGTGTTAGATAAAGGATATCTTACGACTCGGTGTTAATTAATTATAGAGTTAATGATGTACTTGAAGATATTAAATATTAATTCGGTAATCGTAATCGGTTATCGAATAGTTGTCCGGGGTCGTTGATCTGTTATGATTTCATCACGTAACACATAAAATACATAACGGAATTGTATAATAGAAGGGATTTAATTTTTTTTCTAATATAAATTAAAAGACGGGTGAATAAAAGCGTTTGTGAGAGTATACACGGGTGACAGTTCAAATTTAAAGCAATACCTAGAAGTAGATCAAGAGACCTCATCAATTTTACTTCGACTTGCGGAGATGAAAACATGGATTTAAAAGTTTTGAAAGATCATTTGTTCGCGTCTCAAAATAGATTAAAAATTTTATTAGAAGTGAGATGTATGGAAATTAAAAACTTTACTTGAGAAAAAATTTTTGAAAGCAATAGTTCTAATTCTTTTTAAACTTTGTCAACTTTTTTGTCTTCAATTATAACTCTGCTAATTGTGTTAATTACCATTATTATCTGTTACATTATTTTGAAATATGGAAATTAAAATACAATTTAATTACAGATGTCATTCGTAGAGTTAATTAAAACTGGTGGAACTACAAGTAATTACGAAGAAGCTACAAGAAGTTGGTGAGTTAGAAAAGTTTGAGTAGGCATGTCACAATTTTAAGTTAAGACATATACTTCTAATGATCCAATTGGATCAATTTTGTGTACTCAAAATTTCTTCATTAATTTATCCATAAATAAACTGAACGAAAAATTTAATGCCTTAATATATCAGAAAAAGAAATCTTAATTAATAAATTTAGTGTACGTATATGAATATAAGGTTTGAATTTCAGCCTTTTGTTTGAAGCAATCCCCAAGAGGTATAATGGATTTCTCGAGTTTCAACAACACAATCTAGTTCGCTAGAATTACGTAATAAGCCTTAGGGTAGTAAATGAATTTATAATAAAACGAGTATCACGAAGCATATATAATAAAAGAGATCGATTCACTTTTAGAATTTCAAGAATTTAATGTAAATGTTTTGAGTTGTAGATGTCAATCATAAATTTTATTCACAATATATATGTCAATCTGACATTTAATACTTTTTTTGAGGAAGAACTTTATCGATAACGATCAGAAAATTTTTCGCTTATTAATGAGCATTGACTAAAAATAATTACTGGATGAGTGATGTAATTGTTTAGTCGATCGTTTGTGCTTGACAGTATTTAATTATTGTAAATGGATTGGCCATCAATTCGCCTGTTATTAATTATAATTGATAATACTGTCAGATCCACAATTTCTATTGGATCTCACGACAAAATTTATATTATTACGTAAACTGAAAAAAAAAAAAAAAAAAAAATTTTAATCACGTGGCATAACCGTCTGTTACCTAATATACAGTGTTCTGCAACTTATTGTGAAGTTGAACAATCAAATATTGATAATAAGTAACAAGAATAAGCTTTTATTACGGGAAAGTCTTTGTTTTTAAGTTTAGAGTTTAATTATATAAAAAAAAATTTTTTTCTTCTTAATGTAAGTGCTCAAAGTGTATTTTACTTCGAATAGTTGTTTGCAATAAGACTTCACGGAAAAAAGAACAGTTAAATCATAATTTATAGTGGAAATTTTACTAATTAAGTACTCCGAGAAAAAAATTAAAAAAATTACAGTTTTTAAATAAAATTTTCATAAATTCTGTAAGAAATTTATTTTAAAAATTAAAAAATTCTAAGTATTGATTTTTACAGTCTGGAAAATTATTTTTTACAGAGTTTGCCGGTTTTTTTATTAGAGCGCATAATTATTAAAATTTACACTAAAAAATTTATTTATAAATTGCAAAACTGTTTTTTTTTTCATTCATTTAGCATAATTTGAAATTCAATTAAATAAATGCTTCATTTAAAATTTTTCAACCGCGAAACCGCATGTAAAAAACGAAGTTAATATTTATAAATGTATGCCTCAATTAATATTGATTGCAATCATCCAAGTTTATATTTGAGTTTCATTATTGCTCTATGCAAAGACTACGTTTTTTTTTGTTTCATACAATTCATCGTAAATTCATCAATTTTCAACTTTTTTGTAAACATTTAAAGTTTTCAACAGCAAGTTAGCAGAAAACATACCTCCAAGTTTTCATATAGAATTCTAAAGTATAAATATAATTTTTTAATAATTATTTTAATATTAATTTGTACAATAAAACTTTATTAATAACCCAAGTTTCAAGAAAACAATCAAAACTTTTTGAATGTAAATAAATAATACCCATAAACTGCCTCACACACGACTAAATAATAACTTTCTCAACATTACATACATATTTTATGATATTTACTTCTATTTTAACTAATTACAGCTTATAGGAATATTTAAAATTTGCTTTTCTCTACAATTTTGATTAAAAAACTGTTCGCATTGATATTAACTGAAAAATATTACATTATATAGCTCGTAAAAAATTTTTAATCTCAAACGAAATATTAAAAAAAATAAAAAAGTACTTAAAATACGAAAATGAAAAAAAAATTCCTACTGGACAATTATTGTGAAAAAATTAATTAAAAAAATAGTAATTTTTTTCAAAATTTTTCTTTTTTGAATACCTTTTATTTATAAACTACCATGATAAAATCTTGAAAAGCTTTTATACGATTGCTACTCGATTATCAAATATGATCAAGAGATTTATCTAATTATTTTAAAAACATTATCAGAGATATTGTTAGAATCTATGACATAACAATATGATGGTATTTACTTCTTGTTTTATCTTTTTTAAAAGATTTTTCTTTTAGAAAATAAATGAAGATAATTTTCAAGGAAAAAAATTCATGAATCTATTATTGAAAGTACTAAATTAACTAATTAAATATTTGAGGTTTTAACTGAGAGAACCCTGATTGAAAAAAGTGATTAAAAAAGATGAAAAAAAATGTGACATTAAAGTTAGCAGTCATTAGAGAATTTTCAACAAAAAAATTAGTTCCAAAAAATAATTAAAAAAAAATTGGATTTTTAATTTTTTTTAATTTCTAAATGTCAGTTTTTTTTCCTCATTTTTTTTGCCATAATTTATTTGTTAAAAACAATTCTAAAAATTATTAAATATCTGCTAAATTTATTTTCATAAAGAAATTAGTTTTTTATTTTTTTTAATATCTTCACTCGTAAAAGTGAGGATTACAGTTTATAATAATTAACTTAGGGCCAATGTTTCGATCAATGATTTAATTTTAATCATTGATTGAAAAACTGGCCCTTAATATATTTTTTTTTGACCCTGATTAGAAAAAAAATTTGAAACGATTCGTTACATTTTTGAATTTAGAAATATTTTTCGCGCGCTTAAAAAAAAACCGTGCGCATGCGTTTTTAGTGCCAGTGAGCGCGGTGGCACGGAATCGGTCATATTCGGATACTTTGGTAAATTACCCGAGCGCATGCGCAAAAATTTGGTAAAATGACCATTTTCCCCGTGCCCCGTACCAGCACAGATCGTACCAATTTAATTCTCGCGTTTTATTAGGACAGCTAGCCTTCAGCAACACTGGCTTGTCCCAGCCTCCCTATTCCAGTATTTCCAGTAACCTTGGTGGTTTTGGTTACGTTAAAGTGGTTTATTTCGTTGATTACTGTATCCTGGCGGCATTAAATCAGAGCTCGTGAATAAATTTTATCATTTTTTTTATTTAAGCAGAGCACAATTATAATAGTAGAATAAATAATGTCTCATCAGACAGGAATAAAAGGTACAACTATTTTTAAAAATAGACATTTATTTACATTGCTACGTAGGCGATGAATTTAACCTCAAACACGCCCATATAAATTTACTCTTTAATTAATACTTACTGTTAAATAACTTGACCGTTTAATTATACATAATTCAATAAATTACAGCTAATGACGCTCTGAAAAAAATATTCGCCAAGTGTCGAGATGGAAAAATTCGAGTGTTAAAAGTATCTATTGAAAATGGTATGAAGATAAAATACATATATAATATATAATTAAATAATACTGAAGTTAGCCGTCAGCTGTCAATTTTAAAAATTTTTTTAAAAAATTAATTACAATGAAAAAATTTTCACTTGTAATTTTTATTAATTTTCATGACATTAAAGTTAGCTGTCACTTGATAAATTTTCAATTTCATTTAACAATTAAATTAATTCTAAAAAAATTGCATTTAAAATTTTTTTAAATTTCTACATGTCAATTTTGTCATTATTTTTTTTTTGCCATAATTTAATTGTTAAAAAAAGTTTTAAAGATCATTAAATATCTGCTAAATTAATGACATTTAAGTTGGCAGTCACTTGACTATTTTTAAAGTTATTTTTAACAAACAAATTTGTTAAAAAAAATTGCATTTTTTATTTTTTTAAATTTCTGCATGTCAATTTTAATAAAAATTTTTTTTGCCATAATTTATTTGTTACAAAATTTATTAAAATGATAAAAAATCTGCTAATCTGTAAAAATGATAAAAAAATTTTTAATGTCTGTTAACTTTAGTGTAATATAATCAATTAATTAATTAATTATCTAATTAATACCTGGTAATTAAAATTCCTAGAGGAGTTAGCACCATCTACATCATCAAAACCTGTCGGAAAATGGCAAGACGACTACAACAAATTAGTGAAACCACTTATCGATGAAAATCAACCAGCGTACATATTATTTAGACTAGACACCAAGTCACCAGACTCCGGCTACGACTGGCTGTTTATCTCCTGGTCGCCCGACAATGCCCCAGTGCGCCAAAAAATGCTCTACGCGTCAACGAAAGCCACCCTGAAGCAGGAATTCGGAACTGCTTCCATAAAAGACGAATTGCATGGCACCGTGATGGAAGACGTAACTCTGGAGGGCTACAACAGACACAAGAAAAATGATGCTGCACCAGCACCGCTTACTTCTGCTGAAGAAGAGCTGGTTGAGCTTAAGAAAACAGCTATACATACTGACTACAATATTGAAACGCGACATCAGACGCTCAGTGGTGTTGCGTTTCCTGTAACCGATGAAGCTAAACAGGCGATAACTGACATGGGAAAAGGAGTCCATGAGTATGTTCAGTTGAAAATAGACTTGGACGAAGAAAAAATTCATTTAGTTATGACTGGTGACGTTTCTTTAGATAAGTTACCTACCAAGGTACCTGCTGATGCTGCCAGATATCATTTATATAACTTTAAGCACACTCACGAGGGTGATTACACTGAAGCAATAGGTATTTTTTTTTTTTCGACTAGTTTTTTAAAATCTTTTTGACGACCCTGTTCAAAAATACTGATTGAAAAAAATTAAAAAACATTTTATTCGATTTTTTTTTTTCAATAATTTCAATTCTTTTTTTTTTTCTTCTTTCATATATAGATATACAGTTTGAATGCTTCTCAATTCTTTTTAATCAGTATTCTTAACCAGAGTATGTTTGACTGATTGATCAACACCTTGCAATCTTTGATTAATTTAAAATTTAATTTTAATGATTATTCATTATTGTTGTTTTAGTTTTTATCTACAGTATGCCTGGGTACAGTTGCAGTATCAAAGAGCGAATGCTTTATTCGTCATGCAAGGCTCCATTGCTGGATCTTATCCAGTCATTAGGTGTAACAATTGCGAAAAAGGTCAGTATTTAATAATTATTTTATTTGTTTTAATATTATTTTTCACTTAACCGCTTAATTAAGAAGAATAATTGTTATTTTCGAGTCCATTAAATAAGACGGTAGAATTTGGTAGCAGTATACATAATGCTTCAGTAATTAATAGATTAATTATTGACAATAGTCAGTAAAAGCGAAATGACGAGATTAATAAACGCGATAAATGGTTGCATGTGTAATTATTAATTTAATTAGCATATTACGTAATATGTAACGATGTTATGTACGGTTGTATCATTTAACTGATGCACCAAAGTTTAAATTAATTAATGAATAATAATGCTCCATAATGGCAAACGGATTATAAATGCAGTTGGAGGTAAATAGTGGAGAAGAGTTAGCTGACATGTTGGAGGATCCTCCTACAATAAAAGAAAAAATCATCGTCTCGACCCCGGTCACCCCGACAAGCAATATTCCGCAGGTTTTAACTGAGAAAAAATCTAAACAAAAACGTTCATGCGTTTTGAGTTAACAGGTTCAACTCACTTGGTTATTACATTCCATACTTGGTATTTAAAAAAAATATGCGATTTGTGTTTGTGTTTATTATTATATTAATTATGTTTTACAAGCTATGACGCACATAGGTTTTTGTGATTACAAATTTTACTCATGAGATAATTGAAACAAAGGTTCAACTAAAAAAATAAAATTCAAAGTAATTTATAAAAAATATCTAATGGATCACTAAGTGTCCAACGTGATATGTATATTTGTTTAGCAAGAGTAGGATTAACCGTGTATTTTTCTAAATTATCTTACAAAAAATAAAAAACTAATAAAACAAAGTATGATCGTCAACAGGTTTACGCTTTCGAATAAAATAGCAGCTTATAATAATATTAATATTAAAGTTTGACGTTTTCTGTGGTAATCAAATTATTCCATAATAAAAGTACTGCTAATAAATATTATAATTATATATTATTATTGCGTATAAATGTCTATGGTTTTGATTTTAAATTTTTGTTTTCATAATAATTAATAATATTCTAAATTATGTTTTGTGAATAGTATATTGCGAGTTGATGCATTTTATTTTGAGATTAATGTTAGTGAGACGTAATTTCGTCTAGTCGGAAATGAATTTCAGGTCATGTCTTAAATTCTGGGTGTGGTGCATGTCTACACAGAATTTGTCTCCAAATAGCAATTTTTAGGATTTAATAATGAATAAATTATTATAGAAAGCATTTATCAAAAAATGTTACTTGTAGAAATTGATATTGATGCAATTTTTGTTAAATATTTAAATTTGTTATATTAAATTAAAGAAAAAAATTTTATTAATTTAAAAAATCTCTAAATACACATTTTGTCATTTTTAAACGAATAAATATTTTTTTAATTTTTATTTAATAAAAGAAATTAAGAATTCACTCCGCGGAGTTTTTTTTATAAATGTATCAATGTTAATAGTCTATTTTTTTTTTTTTTTTTTTATAGGGATTTTTTATAAATGTATCAATGTTAATAGTCTATTTTTTTTTTTTTTTATATAGAGATAAATTTTGTGAGTTTTAAAAATGGAGACAAATTCTGTGTCAGCATGTACCACATCCTTAACTCATTACTTCTTAGATATATTTAAAACAGATTATTGAAATAATTTTTTTAAGCATTGATTGTTTAGTTGCAAAAAAATGGCAGCACAAATATTTTTATTTTTATTTTTATTATATTTACATTTATAAAAATTTTTTAAAAGCAACGAAATGATCTATATTTAATAATTTGTGAAACTAAACGTACAAAATAAACTGAAGACATGACTGTGAAATTCACTCCAGGCATTATATTTAAATAATTTATCGTTGATTATAAACAGATAAATTAAAATAAAATACAGTATATTTGGCAAGTTGGCCATTTGTGATTATTAGAGAGTTAGGTAAATTCCATAGGCTTTAGCTGATTATATTAATTGAAATAATGCCACTCGCCTAACTTCTCTACCACGTAATATTCATTACTATAACATATTAATTACATAGTTGAAGAAAATATATAGATATAAATATATTAGATTAAATATAGAAACAACGATGTGAGTCTATTTCAAAATTATTATTTTTAGTGTTCAAAACGATTGAAAAAAAATAATATTATTTTATGCTTTTATAATTAATAAATATTTATAAAAAAATTTTTAATCAAATAATAATCAAAACTTTACAATATGATGGATAAAAAATTTATAAATTCGTGCTAAAAAAATTAAATCATATTTTTATGTATGTTAAGACTGATTAATAAGTATCACTGACTAAAAATTTGAGAGAATAATTTTTTAAATTCCGTTTTAATTATTTATAAATGTGAATCTCAACAAAGTATTGATCAATCAACAAAATTATTCCACGAATAAAGATTTACGCCAGTATAATAAATAAAAATAGTCGATCTAGAACAAATTAAAAAAAAAAAACAGAAAGGCATTATATTTTTCGTGATGTATTTTTTTAAATCACGTAGATTTTTATAAAAATTTAAAAACTTCCCTGTCAACAAAAAATATAATAAAATTAATTAAACGTCGATAAAACATCATAATTAACATATTAACAATTTTTGGCCTAATCATTATTAAATAACAATTATTTGTTGTAATTAATATTATTAAAAATATAGTCTGATTTATTGCTGGCCATAATTTAATCTTTAAAGTAAATAATAACAATGCTAATGTTATTAATAAAAGGCCAATCGATTATAATTATTATTATTATTATTATTATTATTATTATTAATTAAATATTAATCAGCAATGCTCAAAAATATATCAAATTGTGTTCCTAATTATAATATTGTTCATTAATATAATTAATGCATGAAATTTTGGATTAAATTGTTTATTAAAATTTTGTATTAATCCTCGGCCTATTCTGTAAGTTTTTTTTTCCTTATAATCAAATTAATTCGCGTTACAGATGCCATAAGAGAGTATAATAAAAATTCTGTTTTTTTTTCTAAGTCCAAAAAAATTTTTAGTTTGAAGAAAAATTTTTTTGCACTTAAAAAAACATACAAAATTTTTTTTATACGCCCTTATGGCATCTGGAACGCGAATTACTATACTTACCTAAGTATAAATTTTTTTGAATCATTTTAAATGTTGCAATTAAAAAACAAAAATTGTATACCTTGCCAATATAATTATTAATGATGCTATATGTATAATAAAATACTATGCAATTAAATTGACCAAGTGTTAAACCATTATTACAAAAAATCCACCGTTGACTAAAATATTTTTTTTTATTTATATAAATAAATAAATAAATAAAATAAATGTAATAGATAAATTAGATGTTTATTTATTAGGTTCCAAGCACACGTGGCAAAGATAAATCATCGACTGGTATGTAATTATTAGTAAATAGTATTAATAAAATAATTGCTTACAGAATAGGCCTGAAAAAAAATCAAATCCTTTTTTCGTCTTGATTCAATATTGATTATGAACAATTATTATTATTATTTTAATTATTATGATTATAATTTTAAATTGATGCCGTCGAATAATTTATTTGGAATTTGTTGAATGTGTAGCTAGAGATAGATGATGCAAAGGAATTAACGGAAGGATTTTTACAAGAGGAGCTACACCCAAAAGTCAATTTACACCGGCCAAAATTTGCTAAGCCGAAAGGACCCCCTGGCAGAGGTGCTAAACGTATTACCAAGGTCCAGGACTTAGATAAGCAAGAAGAATCATAATTAATTATTTTATTGCGTGTGTAATTTTTCTTTTAAATTTTTTAATTTTTTTTTCGCAATCACAAACAGGGTGGTAGGGACTTTAGTCTATTGACTACGTGAGATTATAGTGCATTTTGTTATTTTTAAATTTATTATTTATTTAATCAATTTAAACATGTACTAGTATCATTATAGTATTAAATTTATTTACTAGTTAAGCATTTAATCAGGCCTATTCTAAAAGCAGGGTTGTATTAAAAAATTATCCAATGCTTTTTTAATCTATTTAAAAATTATAATTATGTAAATTTTTATGTATTATATGCAATAAGGTAGGTAACATTATTTTACAAATTTATTGACAAATAATTGTCAAGTTATAATTTCATGGCCTACAAGTAGTTTTTAAATAGTATGCCAATAATTGAAATTATCAAATGTGTTTACAAACAGAATTTTTTTTTGTAAATTATCGATTTAGCAAAATAAAAGTATTCCAATATGATTTTGTTGTTTCTTCATTTTTTTTTTTTTTTTTAATAAATTAATCTATTAATGAAATTTAACAAATAACTAGTATGTACAAAAAACTATATAAAGATTATTCAGTTTATTTTTTTTTTGTTCTTTATACGCTTTCATTAGTGTCTTTGCCAACAACAACGTTTCGTACTTCACCGTACTCTTTGTTAAGATATTCATCTCTTTGTCTGCGCAATCCGCTAAAAAAGATATGTTTAATTAGTTATAAATCTTGAATAATTAAAAAAAAATTATAGATTTCATATTTTATGTTTTCAAAGATAGGAATTAAAAAATAGCAATAAGGTAAAAGACCCAGTTATTGACACTGGCCTAGTTGATTGACATTTTATTATAATTAAATTGTAATTTAATTCTAATTAAAAAAATAAAATTTATAATTAAAAAATTGTAATTATTAATTTATTAGAGTCGATTTGTTTTATTTAATTAAAATAAAATCGCGAGTGTCAATAACTGGTTCTTTTAGTTTAAATATAAAATAAAAAATCAACTTACTCGTCACGTAACTGTGCCATTTTTTTCTGGGTTTCTTGTAATGATCTCATCGATGTACCAGAAATCCAAAAAAGTCCATCGAAAAATAATCCAGTTATTGAACCCACAAAAGCACCAACTAGTGATCCAGCTATAAATCCCTTTAATCCCATGTTGACTTTAAATAGTCCACCAGCGGTTATACCAGCAATAACGTATTCCAGGACTCCATCTTCCCCTCTCCACGCAGCAACTGCTGTACTAGTTGTTCTAAAATAAATTATATATTTCTTTAATGAGTCGTTGATACCTTTAAAAATAAAAGAAACTTTTTTTTTGTTAATGATCTTTTATATTATTACAATGATTGTAAAATATTGTACTTTGAAAAAATACTTAATACTCGTAATAGGCAGTTAATTTTACCTAAAGTGAAGCAGACTATTAACACCAAAAATTCTTACTATGTCGCAATTAAATATTGAAGAATTACCGCAAGAAATTATTCAATCAAGCAGTATCGAGGTTTTAAAAAATTAAATTTATAATTACTTATTAAATCTAGTCTTTAAATAAGAAGACAGTCTTACAAAAAAATAGTTGAGAACATTCCAATTCGCCAGCCCCATTTCACGGCTCCTGAACCCATAGCTAGTGTAACCCGGTGTTGTAGCTGACGTTTAGCTTCCAGATGATTGGCAAACTTGGTCGCATCATTAGTTTCAATAAAATTATGAAAAGCAGTACGCGCTTGATTCATAGCACCGAAACCTGCTCCCAACAAGATGCTGGCAGATGACATATGAATAAGTGTTGTGAACTCTGCAGACAGTTCTCCGTATTTTCTATAAAATAAAGATGATTCATTTTAGTTATATATATTTGACTTATTATTTTATTTCATGCTATTACTTACCCTGGTAAAAACACTCGGCGAAGTCCATCTACCCCGGTCTTAGGTGCATCATCGTCGTCGTCGTCACCAGGTCCTACTACTACATCATAATTAGGATCTGGAGTTAATAAACCAATAAATGCTAGTCTGTCAGCATGGAATCGGCGTAAAAAAATACGTGCCATTATATTTTTTTATTTATTGTTTATTATTTATTAATCATTCATAAATAAATTTAATTTATAACCAAACGACACATGGAGACTGCTATTTTGATTGTTCAGTACTTTCAAACAGCAGATGGCGTTGCAAGCTTGTTTTAAAATTTTTTGATGCTATTTTTAAATAATACTGAAGTTAGCAGTCAGCTGTTCATTTTAAAAATTTTTTTAATAAATCAATTACAATAAAAAAATGCTTCTAAAAATTTTCACTTGTCATTTTTATTAATTTTAACATGTGAAATTTTTTAATTTAATTTTTTTTTTAATAATTTAATTGCTGTAAGTATCTAAAATAATTTTTATATTTGTCAACTTCAGTGTCATGTTTTTTAAATTCATTCAATGAAGAAATAGTCATTTTTAATTTGATACTGAAGTTAACTGAGAGCTGTCAATTTTTTTTTATTTTTATAAAATAATAAGTACAATAAAAAAATTCCATTAATTTTTTTTTTTAATTTTCAGATGTTAAATTTTTTTGTTAAACTTTTTTTGTAATAATTTAAACAATACTAAAATTAGCCGACGTTTTTAATTTTTTTTTTTCATTTATTAAATTGGAACAAAAAAATATTTTTAAAAGTTTTAAAGTTTTTTACATATGAAATTTAAAAAAAAATTTTTTTACAATGATTTTTTCAATAAAAAAAAATTCTAAAAATTTTTAAATGTCGGCTAATTTAATTTTAATACAATTTAATTGCTATAAAATTATAAAAAAAAATGTATAAATTATAAAGTTAGTTAATTTTAGTGTCTTTTTTTGACTTCCTATAATGAAAATTAATAATTTCCAAAAATTGACAAGTTATTTCTCTGAGGATGTCACTATGTGTCTATGTGCGTAAACTCTTTATGACTTTTGAACAATTTGACGGATCAAAACGCAGTTTACAAATTTTTAATTTTTTTTAACACTGATTTGTAATATTGTGTGAAGACTCGTTGAACAGTTTGCTGTCATTACTCATATTCAGCATGAAGAAGTCATTAAAGTAATTATAAATACATTAACTAAGTTGAACGACAAATGTAAAATTATATGAGCAGTAGAAAATTTTTGACAGTATGACGCACATTTTATTAATCCCTACTCTAAATAGGTCCCAAAATTTACTCGCTAATGAAGAGGGCGTAATATGAAAAGCACGTGGGTAAAATTATACAAGGAGTAATTACTCAAATTAAGACAGTAGACAGTTTTTAGACAACCGAGGTAACGTAGGTCGCTCAAAAATTTTTCTTTTAAAGAAAATTTTTATTTTTTTTTAACACGTTTTCTTCTTGTCGTTTTATATTAAAATAATATCACAAAATGGTTAACGACAGTCCAAATGATAATTTGACAACAAATTCAACTTCAAGACAATCTGGTATAGTTTTACTTATTTGAATTCAAAATACAATAGTTCATTAAAATCAATTATATTTAATTTTTATTATTATTTATTATGAATTTTTTATTGTGATTTATCATCAATTTTTAATTTTTGAACATTTATTGCAGGAAAATCTGACCGTGCACACAAAAACGCAAAATCGCAATCGAAAGATGATACTCAAAAAATTTCACAGTATTCATTTAATCAGCAATCTCCATCAAATGGTTCGTTTTATAATTTATTTATTTATTTATTTAATCATTCAAACGCCAATTAGCTTTATATATTAGATTTACATCAATTAAATTTAGTTATAGATGAAAAAATGAAATAAAAATAAAGTGAAAAAAAGTTATTTATAAATTAGATTGACTAAATTATCTGATAACTATTTTAGGTACGAGCAATAAAAATGAAGAAGCTATGAAGGAACTATTTAATGACTACAAAGTATTTGAAAATTGGTGTTCTATAAAATATTATGAATTCAACACCCAAGTGGGTGAAACATTTCATGTAATAAATAATTCTCTGGCAGTACATGTCAATAATTACATGAAACAAAGTACTAATACTAGTTTTTGCTTGGGTTCAATTACCAACAAGTCTCGCAATAAAATTAGTGAACAAGTAAAGAAGAATATCGGTAAGTTAAAATTAAATTAACTAAATATTAAGTTAAACGTCAATTGATATTTAAATAAATTTTTAAAAATAATTTTTTTCATTTTTATTCAGGCCATGGTATCGTTGTGTACTTGCAAACGAATGGCGATGTTTGGTTGCGACAAAACTGCAGTGAAAACGTTTTTGCAGAATCAAATTTTCTTACAAAAGAAAATATATTAATTAATAACACTGGTGCCCTTCAAATTTGTACACATGCTAACAATAAAATATTCAGTTTGAGATTAGCTTGCGAGCAAATGAAGCTGCGTATTAATTCTGATCCCAGCTCTACGATTGACAAAAATAATTTCAAGGAATTTTTTACTATTTATATAAGCTTTGGTGAAGTATGGGGTCCTAATTGCCCAAAGAAGACTATTGATCAAACACCATGCTGGTTAGAAGTAAGTTTTTTATCTTTATTTTAAAAATCCAAAACAAAGTTAATTTTTACAAAGAATTTGTTTATAAAATAAATAAGATTTTGTGTTTAAATAATTATTAATCTTGTTTTATGATTGTTTTTAGATTAATTTCCACCCAGCATCAAAATTACTTGATATTCTTCTGAGTCAGTGAAAAAATTTCAATTTATAAATATATGTAAGTAAAAGATTCTCGTTTTATTAAAATAACTTATGGAATTTGTAAACCCGTGTTTATTTTCTTGAATAGAAGATAATTGTATATATTTATTTATTTGCACTGAATTTTCATATTTTTTTAAGTAAAAATTATAATTTGTAATTTTTTTTTTTGATTTATCATCAATTTTTAATTTTTGAACATTTATTGCAGGAAAATCTGACCGTGCACACAAAAACGCAAAATCGCAATCGAAAGATGATACTCAAAAAATTTCACAGTATTCATTTAATCAGCAATCTCCATCAAATGGTTCGTTTTATAATTTATTTATTTATTTATTTAATCATTCAAACGCCAATTAGCTTTATATATTAGATTTACATCAATTAAATTTAGTTATAGATGAAAAAATGAAATAAAAATAAAGTGAAAAAAAGTTATTTATAAATTAGATTGACTAAATTATCTGATAACTATTTTAGGTACGAGCAATAAAAATGAAGAAGCTATGAAGGAACTATTTAATGACTACAAAGTATTTGAAAATTGGTGTTCTATAAAATATTATGAATTCAACACCCAAGTGGGTGAAACATTTCATGTAATAAATAATTCTCTGGCAGTACATGTCAATAATTACATGAAACAAAGTACTAATACTAGTTTTTGCTTGGGTTCAATTACCAACAAGTCTCGCAATAAAATTAGTGAACAAGTAAAGAAGAATATCGGTAAGTTAAAATTAAATTAACTAAATATTAAGTTAAACGTCAATTGATATTTAAATAAATTTTTAAAAATAATTTTTTTCATTTTTATTCAGGCCATGGTATCGTTGTGTACTTGCAAACGAATGGCGATGTTTGGTTGCGACAAAACTGCAGTGAAAACGTTTTTGCAGAATCAAATTTTCTTACAAAAGAAAATATATTAATTAATAACACTGGTGCCCTTCAAATTTGTACACATGCTAACAATAAAATATTCAGTTTGAGATTAGCTTGCGAGCAAATGAAGCTGCGTATTAATTCTGATCCCAGCTCTACGATTGACAAAAATAATTTCAAGGAATTTTTTACTATTTATATAAGCTTTGGTGAAGTATGGGGTCCTAATTGCCCAAAGAAGACTATTGATCAAACACCATGCTGGTTAGAAGTAAGTTTTTTATCTTTATTTTAAAAATCCAAAACAAAGTTAATTTTTACAAAGAATTTGTTTATAAAATAAATAAGATTTTGTGTTTAAATAATTATTAATCTTGTTTTATGATTGTTTTTAGATTAATTTCCACCCAGCATCAAAATTACTTGATATTCTTCTGAGTCAGTGAAAAAATTTCAATTTATAAATATATGTAAGTAAAAGATTCTCGTTTTATTAAAATAACTTATGGAATTTGTAAACCCGTGTTTATTTTCTTGAATAGAAGATAATTGTATATATTTATTTATTTGCACTGAATTTTCATATTTTTTTAAGTAAAAATTATAATTTGTAATTTTTTTTTTTAATGCACTTATTGTTATTTTATGTGAGTAAAAAATTTCCATGAAAAAAAATAAAAATTGAGTTTTAATAAAAGAAAAATTTAATGAAAAAATTCTACATCTCGAAATTTATAAAAAAAAATTTTTTTTCTGAAAATTAACTTGAAAAAATAATTTCAAAAAAATATCAGGTGTGCAAAAATTTTAGTACACTAAAACAGTTCATCGACAAAGGCGCGCTTCTTCGTTTCCACTTCTTATTTACCTGTATGTACATGAGTATTTATTTTTAAACAGTGTTAGTTTTAATAAAGCAATTAATCAAGTAAAAGAAATAATTGTTATTTTTTTTTACTTACTTAACAATTAAAAAAAAAAATTAATCATCAATTAAAAATTATAAACCCAAGTTTTGTGGAAGTAATTTATTTTTTTATTTTTATTTACTCGGCTTAATTTGAGGTTATATTTACAATAACCGTCGAGCAAGTAATTTTTCAAATTTACTAAACAGTAAAAAAATGACATCAACAATTGAAGAAATTCGTGAATCCAAATGTGATGATCTTGGAAAAAATAATTCTAAAATTTGTTGTCAATTTTGTCCATCAATTATTTTAAATCCAAGAGCGGGAACACTCGTTTCACGTGAGGTAAAAATTTTTTTTTATTTAATCATAAAATATTCTTGCATGTGCTTAATTAATTGACTTACTAATTACCAATTAATAATTTAAGTTTCCGTTGCCACTGATTGTAAAGAAAAAAAAAGATGGCCAATCTAAAAGTGAAACATCAGATCCGTCATCTGTTGAAGTGGAAGATTTGAAAGACTATTGGCAAGTTGATGACATGTTTCACTTCGAAAATATAAGCGTCACACACACTGTCGATCAAATAAAATATTTAGGATGCGCTGACTGTGAATTAGGCCCGGTTGGATTCCATGATCTTACCACTAAAATTAATTACATTGCTCTATCACGAGTAATGTATAAAGATTCTAATTAATGTTTTTTATCGTTCACAATTACTGCACAATAATTTAAAAACTGAAATTGAGAATCAGAACAAGGTAAACACGAGTGATTAATATTTAATAAAACAGTAAAACTTAATTATGTTTGACAAATTTAGTGATACATTTGAAAATGAAATTTAACATTTTAATTTAATTTATTATTTACAAATAATACTGATGCCTGTCTATAAATCTATAAAAACTTAAATAATCATACACATTGTATTAATATGATAGAAAAATAACGTTTTTTACACGTTTATAACTATCTTTTATACTGACAAATTTCAATAAAAAAATGCACATTATGCACATGTTTTGTAATATTAAATTTATGGTATAAAAAAATTGAAATTTTGCCTCGTAGTTAAATTTCTTTATTACTTTTGTTTTAATTTAATTAATTAATAAAAGTTAATTTTTTTAATTATTTGATGATTTTTATATAAAAGTTCATATTATTAAAGTTAACAAAATTTGATACAATTTTTTTTTAAAATAGGGGCGATTAAGTTTTTCTTTAAATAAAGATAATTAAATAAAATTATACAGGATTGACATTATTTCAATCTTCTTACATTTTATAAAACTTATTCATAAAGTGCAATATAATGTATTATATTAAACTCTACTGTATGAAATCTTTATTAATTAAGTTAAAACGAGTGAGATACGCAGTCGACTAAGCTTTTAGGGGAACTTTTTGCGTATCATAGATGAAATTTACAATTTTTTATTAAAAAGAACAAAAAATCGCCGCCCCCGGGTGGGCTCGAACCACCAACCTTTCGGTTAACAGCCGAACGCGCTAGCCCATTGCGCCACGGAGGCCGTGGGGAAAATTCTTAAATATTTAAGTTTTACTTTTCCGCTTCTATTGTTGACAACCCTGATTACATTATCCTTATTAAAAAAAAATTATTTATAAAATACCTTAAAATAATAATTGCTCTTTACATTTTGTTTAATATTGTTTTATACTATTGTATACAAATCTTGTATTTACTTTGAATAGCCGCAAGGATTCTCGACTCCATGGCCTTAATAAATGAATAAATAAATTAATAATTATACACACAAAAAACAAATTTCTTGCGCCAAGAAAATTTTAAGGAAAAAAAAAAGTTATTTTGGAGCAAGAAGAAATTGAGACATGGCTCAAGAAATTTATCTTGTCTCAAGAAACTTTGACTTCATTCAAGAAATTTTCAATCTTCCTTGATATTTTCTTGAGCCAAGAAAATTTACACTCCAGTCAAGAATTTTTTTTTTCAGTGCAAGATTAAACTTCAATCTGTATATTTAAATAGTTATTTACTTTTTATAACATGCCTGTTTTGAGTAAATCAAATTTTCTGTAATTTTCAGCCCAGTTGTTTCCACTGTTGCCCAAATATCTTCAAAAATCCATTAATTTTTTAAATTGCATCGTTCTTCAAAAGATTATTATGATTCATTCCACTTTTAATCACAAAAATTTACATGACACTAAAGTAGACAGATATTAAAAATTTTTTTTGAATTTTATATCAAGTAAATTATCATAAAAAAATTTAATTAAAAAGTTCCACATGTAAAAATTAATAAAAATTACAAGTGAAAATTTTTAGAAGCATTTTTTTGTTGCAATTAATTTGTTAAAAAAATTTTTAAAATTGACAGCTAACTTCAGTATTATAAATTAACCTTTATTTTTAAAAAATCACACAAAAAACCATTTTCGATCCAGGGGAGAATATGTTTCAATTTGGAAAACTAAAAAAAAGTTGAATATTAATTAATTACATATCAAATATTGTTTTTAGAATATTACTTCAGAATTTATAATAACCTAAAAACTGTAACAAAAATAAATCGACTATTAATTTTTTACTCACAAAACTTTGGATTATAATTAACAATGAAAATTTTTATTTACATATTTTCTAATTAAAAAAAATAATCATAATACAATTAATTAATTTTTCTATACCGACTGTAACTAAGAAAATTTTTTACTTTATCATTACGTTCTCATTTTTCAAAAGTTTGTGGAGTAAGTGACTGGTAATAACCTAAAATAACAAACATTTATTAAATATTAATATTAAGTAAAGTGTATCATAAATATTATTTAAAATGCGTCCAAAAAATTTTTCAATACCTTGGAATCAAGAAGAACCTCCAGCAAGCTCCGGAAAAGTGATAATCGTGTCTATAATTGGAAAATCGCAATACCGTGCAAAAGGATGCAAGTCAGAGATGATAAGTACCAATCTTTTGGTAGATCTTCTTGATCACCCTGTTGTCAACGATGATACAATGGTATTTATAAAAAAAAAATTTTTTTTTTTCAAATTATTTTAATTAAATAATTTTTTTTATATTATATTTTTAGTCTGAAATTGAAGGGTATCATGATGAGAAGGAACGAGTAATTTATTTGCACTTGAGAGGACTGCTGGACTGTCAAACTTTGGTGTCACAATATGACACTGTTATAGAAAAATTAGGATGCAAGGATTTTTTGAGTGCTTGGGCTTGTATGAGAGAAAAATATGCTAAAGCTATGTTAGTTCTTTTTCACATATCACACATAATTATTGTCAGTCATCCAACTCATACATTTGACTACAGTTACTTACATTTATTCCGAGCTCTTGATAAAATCAGGTAATTATCATTATTATAACATAATCAGCCTTTAATTTTATACTTAATTAATTAAATTATAAATTTCTTTATGATATTAAAATTAGCTGCCACTTCACAATTTTTTAATTTTATTTAACAAGCAAATTTTTTCCGAAAAATTATTTTTAAAAAATTGCATTTTTAATTTATTAAAATTTCTACGTGTCAATTTTTTTTTACTTAATTTTTTTATCAAAAAAATTCTTAAAATTATAAAAGATTTGCTAAATTAATTTTAGTAATTTTTTTAAGTTAAATTTAATTTTATTTCACTTACTTAAAGTTTTTCAAGTTAAAAAAAATTTTTATTTCACTACAACTTATTGAAATAATTTTATCAATTCCTACAAATATTAAAATTTTTTATTATCTTTGCACACACTCAACATACTGTTTTTATTTTCTTAAAATAATTTTTATTTCACGCAACCATATGCGTGATTACGTTAAAAAAATATGACGTAACACTTTCATTTGCTTAACGGTTTATTTTTTTTTTTAACTTCAATTTTATTTATCATTATTAACTGAGTGATAAACTTTCACTCAGAGTAAAGATTATTTTTTAATAGTTTTACGATCAACATTTTCCAGGCAAAAAGTATCAACACAATTATCGAGTATACTTGGTACGATATCTGGATTACCAAAAAACTGGATAACTAATTGCAGACCCTGCCCCCCACGTGTATTATTTTACTTCGAGACTGGACCAGCTGAGCTGAAACAAACAGCAGAAAATTTACCAAACATAAAGCAGCTCGAGCATTCTCTGGAAGATCAAATCTACCACATTTTAAAAGAAAACCATGTGGTCCATAACATCAGTTCTTATTGTCTCTTTGCTATTCCAGCTAATCAAGAATTTGTATACATCCATACCGGATCTACGGAGTCCCGCGACATGTACGGGTACATGATGCGAAAATTAATAGAGAGCTGCAAAGTCAGTTCAAATGGATCCAAAAACAATAATAATAACAACAAAAACGAGCCAAATTTTAGTTTAGAAAAAAATAATGAGTTACGATCGTTCAAATCATTTTTACTTCAGCACGTTCATCTGGCATTCAGCAAAGGGTTTGATGACAACAGTAAAGTTGGTCGTCATCCAGTCCCTTCGTATTTTGAAATACCATCAGCTCCAGTGTTTTTCAAAGTCGCTAATGCGGTTTACAAATTTTTTATGCTAAGTACTGACAAAGATCTTTTAACTTTACACGGCTTGCTCAATACAGACGTTAAATTTAGCAAGAGCAGATGCAACAAGGTATTACCACGTGCGCTGCAAACTTATCAGGAAAATTTGCCACAACACTATGGTCGTGTTTATCATGAAACAAAGTTGGCTCACGCGATGACTGTCTTCGAGATGCATGCACGAGGACCACTCTATGATGAATTTAGCGAAAAGCTACAGATGGAGTGCGACAAACACTGGCGAGCTGGTCGACAAATGTGTGAAGTTTTATCGCTAACTGGTAATCCATGTACTAATCGACTCCATAGAGGCGGAAGTGAGGGCGGTGGTAGCGAGCTTGCGGATGTACGTGAGAATGACAATGATTTGCCAGTCTTAGAGCACTGCAGTGGTGTTAGATATGTTTGTGCTTGCAATTGCGGACAATGTCAAGGACCTAGAGAAGACCCATTCAGCTTACGGCATGCTAATTATGAATGGTTTCAATTGATGGCGAAACAGTGCGGCTGTGCGCAGTTAGAGAGCATTGAATTTCCTGTCTTTCAACCTAGTACACATAACTTTAGGTAGTTATTTATTTTTTTTATTATTCTATTAGTTGTTTATAGGATAAATAAAATGAAAATAATTTATTTTGTTGATTTTTTAGGCCAGCGCAACTTTTTTCAGGTGGCCCTAGGAAAGATTCATGTAGTCGAGTTGACATTCCAGCTTCGGAAAATCAAACACTCGCATGCGGTTCAGCAGATAGTCCTTTACGTGGTATTGAAAATTATCTATATTATTAAGAGAATAAGAAAAATTTTTTATAAAATTTCTAATTAATATTTTATTTATTAACAGATAATATTGAAGGGTATGAAAGTGGCGGGCAATTGCAATTACAAAGTGATTCTGAGGGTGAAGAGACTCGAGGCCTTGATGATAAAATAAATCTTTCTCAAAGTGAAGCTGATAAAATTGTGATACGAGTTTCTGACGCCGATTTAGAAAATACTAAAGGTAAAAAAATAAAAATTTTAAGTTAAGTGTTAAATACTCAAGTAAATTTTTTTTTTTAGAAAAATTTTTAGTAAGACAACCATCAACGACGGAATATTTACCTGGAATGCTGCATACTGAATCGCCGGCTGGTCTCTTACCACAATTTTCAAGCTGGTCGCTGGTATGCTTAGGCCCCAGCAGTTTGTACTCGCACAATCTTGGTCTTCAGCATCAAGCCGGTATGTTGCCAACTTCAGCATTTTTATTACCCTGGGACGTGACAGTCAGGCTGGAGCATCAAAAAGACAAAGGTTCTTTTTGGCCCATGGTTGGAGACAATCACTCCTCACATAATTATAATAGTCGTGGAAAAAATTATCAGAATGTTAATGCACTGAAGTGCAGAAAATCGAAAGGTGGAAAGGAATTTGTTGTTAAAATTTTTGTTGGTGTTGAGTACGAGTGTCCTCGAGGCCACCGTTTTATGGCTTCTGCTCCTGATAAAGTTCTCAAAGCCACTGGAAGTGGAATTGTTAAAGATAGTGGCAATAAAGTGACATCAAATACCGCTGATATGCCACTATACTTTCCTTGCCCTTGCAGGTTTGTTTTTATTTATTAATATTTTTAAATTCAATCATTTTATGTTCAACTTTTACTGTACAGATATTTTTACATTTAGGCAACCAAAACCATTAATTGCTCAATTAATGAGGATCCATGTTGTGACACCTAAAGCTCCTGTTCACGTTACACTTAATCCTAAAGTACAACCAGGACCACCACCGTGTCCCATTTTTGTTTCTGGAAATGAAGAACCAATTAAATTATCACAAAGTGCTTATTGGGTTTTGCGACTACCGTATCCTTTTTCTGTAATTATTCAAGTCATCTATATTATTAAGAGAATAAGCAAAATTTTGTTTATTGATAGTTCACAAGTCACAGCGGTCACATAGTGGCTGCAATGTTTCTAGTAAAAATTATATGATAATGAAGTTAGCGGACAATTATTAATTTTATAAATTTTTCTAACAAATCAATTACAATAAAAAAAAAAAATGACTTAAAAAATTTCCACTTACAATTTTTTTAAAATTTTTACATGTGGAATTTTTTAATTTAATTTTTTTTTATAATAATTTTATTGCTATAAAATTTTAAAAATATTTCTAGTGTCATAAAATACTACTTTTAAATTTATACTTCAATTTCATATTTTTTAATACAAAAAACATCATTTATAATAACAAATATAAAATATTTCTTTAACATTATGTAAAATCAGATATGTTTATATGGGTGAAAAAGGACCTTATCTTCCACCAAAGGAACCTGTATCAATTTCGCATGGAAGATTACTTGCTGGAATGTATGGTATCAGTGAAGTTGTTCCAGAAAAAAAAATAAATGTATAATATAGGTATTAATAAATTAATTTTTTATTTACTTAATAATTTTATTAATATGTGTAATCATAAATTAATCAAATCGTCAACAAAAAAAAAAAAAAAAAAAAAACCCCCAAAAGAAATGTGTAATCATAAATTAATCAAATCGTCAACAAAAAAAAAAAAAAAAAAAAAAAACCCGCAAAAGTATCCAGTTTTTTATTGATGAGAAAGAAAATTTTAAATACTCGCGGGAAGTCTTACGCATGCGTGGTGAATGACAAATGACGTTTAATGATTGGTGCAAGACTTGAACCTAACCTAATGTTTTTATTTACTTTGATTGGCTGGTTTGTAGCAACCGACCTTCAAAAATCAAGCCGTTAAACGTTTGTAAACAGGAATCAACTTGTCGAATAATTTACACTCCGAAAAAAATTTTAATTACTGTTTAATATATACGTACGAAAATGACAATAGACTTGAAATAAAAAAAAGAAGTAGATCGACATTACTCAATAGGACAAGAGAAATCATATGCACATTTTTTTTTAATTTATAAATATTTAATCGTAAGTAACACGTCAAGTTATATTGGTTAAGTACTTTATAGATTTTTATCATACTTGTTAATATCTATTTTTAATTCATATATTATTACGTATTAACTAAAAAAACTTTGATATAATTATAGACTTTTTTTAAATAACTGCATGTATTTCTATATAAATAAATGAAGGACATTAAAGTTAGCAGTCACTTAATCATTTTTTAATTTTTTTTTATAATACTAAAATTAGCCGACGTTTTTAATTTTTTGATTTTTTTTTAATTATAACATTAGAACTTTTTAAAATATTTTTTTCCGTTTTAATTTTATCAATGAAAAAAATAAAAAAATTTTTAGACATCCGCTAATTTCAATGTCAAATTAATAATTAATTAAATTATTATTTCAGAAATATTTTCACTTGGGAGTTAATATAAATCAACAATTAAATAATGAAGCAGCTAGTGATAATTTTTCCACTGATATTAACCTGTGTTAGTGGGGCATCATTGTTGAGTTGGTTTTGGGAAAAATCTGATGACACCAATGTACTTGTAGCTGATGGTGTTCCTCTCGTATCAATCCCTTATGAAGCTATGACAGATGATGAAAAGTTTCTCCAAGAAGCGGCTAAAATAACAGACATACAATTGTCATCTCCATTGCAAACTTGTCAGCACAAAGTTGTCATGAAAATAAGAACTTCTTGCAGTGGTATGACCGAAGAAGAGTTAGCTAAGCTGAGCGTTAATTTACTTAATTGTCAATCACTTGTTGAAGGACGTAAAATTTTCCCTTGTACCGAGGAAATGGTAAGAAAAAAATTTATTTATTTATTAACAATACCGGTGAATAATTAATTTAACTTTGCGGTAGTTTTTAAATAATAATTAAAATATTAGACACAATTTTTCGAATTTCACAAATTTTTTCATTTGGTTTTTTTTTTTTTAAATTTATTTATGTGGATTCTGAGTTATTTTAAGTAGATATTGGTTCTTTATATCACTTTACACTATTATATGTAACTATCTGTATAATTGCCGAGTGGCATTTAAATGAATAAATAAATTATATATTGTATTTTTTCACGACTCTTATCGGTTTTTAATTAAATAAAAAAATTTTTTAAATAACCAAGTGTCTTCTATCTTTAGTATTACACTCACAAATTTATTGTAATTATCAAACTGATTTAATAGGAAGAATATAAAAGTACTGAGAATATGTCGCGAGTATGCTTAGAGATAGATGCATAAGTGAAAAAAAAAAATCATATACTAGCGAATTGGAGGGGTGAACCATGCATGTTTGAACTTGTATATATATACTCACTCTGATTGGTAGAAATATATGACCCCCTCAAAGAATTCGGGCCCAAGCTAGTTTTTTACTTTCAAAAATGCTGATCCAAAGCTATTACTCTTTTATTTGTTTATTTATTTATTTATTGTCTTGTTAGACAATTTACTAGTAAATCTGAAATTTTTTAAAATCAATAATGAATTGTGTTTCAGTCTTTAAAACAATGCACCACCGATATGGACGCCGATATGTGGAATGCTTATCATTTAATGAGCAATCGAGCAAGAGCTGTTTGTTACACAGCACGTAGCACACAATTTCGTGCACTTACTGAGTTGACCGTAAATAAATTGATGCAGAGTGCTCGGTCTCAAGTTGACGCTTTGATTACTTTGAAGGTAAATTATTTTTTACTTACTCATTACTCATTACTTTTTACTAATGTAAGAAATATTTACCCCTGCTGACCAACAGTTTGCTTATCGGGTATCTTAAGTGCTGATCTATAAATTATCAGCTATCTTAAGACTTACATCAGACCCTACCTCCATTCTGTAAAAAAGACGCACCCCCCACTGAACATTAAAAAGGACAAATTTAAATTACCGATTTCTTAAAAGAACGAGTGTCTCTGTATTATAATTTTATTTATTTTTTTTTTTTAATTAATCTTCAACAATATTAATAAATATCTTATTAATTAGGAAAGTCACGATCGTTTGGAGGATAAAACACTTGAAGCTCTATCATCATTGACTCAAGGAAATAAACTTTTATTGGAACAACAAGAGTTTCTAAAAAATGCTCAGTCTTTGTCTCATAAATTTGTTGCTAATAATATTCGTGAATTGACTAATGAAAAAGCTTTGATACGCTCTGGTCACGCACAATTAGCAACAATGACTGAAGATATAAAAAATAAATTAGGTAAAGTATGGAACGATGTTTTACTTTTCAAAGCTTAAAATTTTTTACATAAAATTTAAATTATAATTAATATTTGTCGAATAGAATTTGTTAGTTATAATTATTATTCTTTTAATAGAAAAAGCAAGTGAACAGCTGCTGTCTCAGTCGTCAGAGCGCAAAGAAAATCACAAGGAATTGTTGGAAGATTTGGAAAATATTCAGCAACAAGCTCAATTAATCTGGGAAAAAATAGAATCAAGTACAAATCGCATCGTGCAACAGAATGCCGAAGCAGCTGCACATTTTGAACAAACTCTAGAGAAATTAGAAAAGATTAATGATACTATCCATTTTATTTGGAATGTGACTGAGTCAATGCGTACGGAAGTTGAAGACAAATTAAGTTGGATCACTGATTACATTGGGAATACTGGTATGTTTTTATTAATATCTATTTTTATTTACTCTATTAATAAATGTATTAATTTTCAGGAGAACAGTTGCAAAAAGTTTATCAAATATCAATGCACATTGTTTTTTTACTTGGAGCTATGATAATAGCAGCATTTTTAAACGCACCGTTTTTGACAAGAGCGTCAATAATGGGATTGATTCCGATGAATTTAGTGACATTTTTAAAACATGGAATGAATGCGTGTCTAGATTTTACTTCCCTAACTATGTTGATACTTTTAATAACTACAAGTAAATATTTTGTCATGTAATTTATTTAAGTGAGTGTAATCAATTTAATCTACTTATTAATTTATTTCAGTGCATTTTATCATGGTTGGTATCCATGCTCTCTTTGGAGTCAGCCGAGATAAAAAAACGCGAGTAGAAAAATTATCTCAATATTTTACTGATACATCTAATGGTCATTTATCGTCACAGCCACCAAAACCATCGACTGAACAAAAATTTTTTAAAACTTCTTTGACTACTCGATTATCAAATACTTTGAAGGATGTTTATAAATTAATCGCAAATCAATTATTGCGCTGCAAAGGTACTAATTAATTCATTTTTAATACGGTTCAATTCCGAATTTCGTTGATTAATTGATCCATTGGTAATTTCTTTGATTAATTGTAGGCAATATAATGAATATGTGGCAATACATGACCGTGTGGTATGGTCGGAATAATTTACCTATGGAAGAACTCTCTTGTTCGTACTTGCCTTCGAAAAAAAGCCGCGAAGATCTCATTGACGATTATGGCAACGAGTTTCCGTCTGTATCAGAAGATGACAGTGACTTTGATCGCTCCTTCATTAATGAGAACATCGTCGATGCCGCTGATCTGAGGCTTCGCTGGAATGATAAGGAGCGTGTTACTCCTGGCAGTACTTACTCTACTCGATCATCGGCATCCCGCAGGTAATTCATCGGGCTTATTTTCAATTAAAAAATTATCATGTTAGTGTATCAACTCCTCATTTATAAACATTACGACTCATCAAAGGATAATTATTGGAGCGGGCAAATAATTATTATCTGATGAGTCGTAATATTTAAAAAATTATAAGTAATAGTAACTTTTAATCGTATATATTTTTTAGTATTTCGCCTGGTTCAGTGTTATCTCCAAAAGTTTTATGCTCAGCTTACACTAAATCTGGCGCTAAATGCCGCTCTCGTGCGCAGCAAGGTCGACATTTTTGCAGTCGCCACAGTCAAGGTTCGTCTACTTTAGGAGATTAAAATTATCACGCGTGACTGCGGTTTTTATTTTTTTAGAGTAGTTAATATTTATATTTAAATCAAAAAAATTAGCTTAGTTTTTTGAGGTCTTTTTTTTACGGTCTATGTGATAATTTTATTTATTGAGCAATTGTATAATAATTTTTTAAATGATATTTATTCGTGTAAAGCTTAAGGAACATCAACCATGACATTATGATACTTAAAAATAATTTTGTAATTTATGAATAGAAATAATAAAAAAAAAAAAAAAAATGATGCAGAGATAAAATTTTTTTTGACGGTAAAAGATCTCAAAATACTAGTGGAAGTTCCTCGTCATTCGTTACGTTGCGTAAAGATGTACCTAGCGGCTTAGCTCAGTATCACATCTACAAAGTATAAAATATCCACATAAGTTTGCATACGTCGGTGCACGGCTGTCAAGAAGCCTGTCAGTATCACATCGTGATGTGTATACGTAAACCCACGAAAAAACGAGCAGTAACATCAACAGTAATCTCACTTGTATTGCTCGTATGTCGTCGGCAAAACTAAGAGAATTAACAAGAGTATACAGAAGAATACAAGATGAGAAAAGTCAGCATCAGCAGCATGCATGACGGTGTATAGTGGTTTGTCGTTCCGTCACGTCGTCACGCTATTTCTTCTTTAACTTGTTCAACTTCCTTTTTCCTCTTTACTATACTGACATCTACCTCCTAACTCGCTCCCTCTTCTTCTTCTTTATCTCGGCTCTCAGTAACTATTTTTGTCTCAAGATATTATAACTGTAAAAAAATTTCGTCTGATGTTCCCATGAGAATTAAAAATCATCATAGTCTTTCAAGGGGACTTTTTTTTAAACAAAAATAAATAACAAAACTGCAGTAAGCAAAAAATTTATGTTATGGTAAGTTTTTTTTTCTTTTTTTTAATTTATAGTTTTTTTTTTTTTAATTATTATTAATTATTGTAATGAATAATGATAAAATATTGATTTTTGTAGATAATATTAAATAAGCGTTAAAAGCTTGATAAATACCATAAACTAATCTGGACACTTGACGCCTGGTGTCGGCAACTTCAAACCTGGACCTAGTGGAGTCTGCGATCTTTCGGCAACTTGAGAGCTCCAGGAGCTTTAAAGGATAAAAAATAAAACTAAATACTTGGTGTATATAATACTAGCGTATAACAGACAACTTGCAGGGAGGATCAATTCCGCGAATGTGGGTCAGTTGAGTATAGTAATGAATGAATGAAGCCAGTGTTTTTCAACTCGCAACACTGTTTGCTAATGTTATCTTTGTAAATTTTAAAATATTCTTTTTTTTTATTTATTTATTCATTTTTTTTTTTTTTTTCAGTTAGTCTTATTACTAGCAACCATGCTTTTATTTTTCATATATACATATATATAATATATATAAATATATGAAAAATTGATGAGGGTACTCAAATGAAAGGTCTCGATAAGTATAATATCGGGATGAGCTTGTATCTTCAAAAATTTCAATAGTTCTCAAGATACAAGGTAGTTTCTTAATTATGTATCTAGAGATACACAGTAGAAAATTTAGTGTTAAAAATTTTTGTTTTAAATATTTAACACTTTTATGTGTAAATTTAATATTTATTGTGTTAAATTAACACAAAAAAGTGTTAAATATTTAAGATAAAAATTTTTAACACTAAATTTTTTAACGCAAAATTTTTTATTGTGTATTGATGACTATCCTGGACACAAAATTTTCCTTATTCTCTTAATAATTTAGATTATAACAAGCACAGTGGTCTATTCCTCATTTTTAAATTCAAATAGCTGATCCAGTCAAAGCCAGAGGATTAGTTAACTGAGACGTACATTAATAATGGTGTGGGTATAAACATATCATGAGTATTATGAATAAGATTGTGGGAAGTGGGATTTGTAGATGGTCCGTAAGATGAGGACAAAAAACAGTAAGTAGTTATACTCTGAATATGAAGGCGCGAAGATCGCTGTATGTATTAATGGGAGCCGGAGTCGGAAGAAGACTGAATATGAAGACACAATCAAACGTTAACTATATATATGTATAAATATAAATAATGTTGTATGATGATGGGACTGTGCTAGGATGGTCTAAGTCTTGTTATGTGAACCGGATTTTACCTCGTACTCGTACTACTCAACAGCTGCAACTTGACAACACTCGGCAATCCATCGTATACTTGTTGCAGCAACACATATTCACCCTTAAAGACGTTACAGTCATAATAATCATTCATTTCTCGGGTTTACCAAAAGTCTACGTTCATCATCCTCGTCGTTTGGATTTTATGTTTATTATACATACATACAAACATTTTTATGTGTGTATATAGACGAGGAAAAAATATCGTAGGAAAAATTTTAACAGGAAAAAACAAACTATAAATTGTGGTTTTAATGATTTTTATGTAGATTCTATGCATTAGGGGGATTAAAAAAATTAAGTGTTGACTTTATTGTGAAAAGAGGTATTACTTAATAGGAAAAAAAAATTCTCTAGAGGTTTTTTTTTTACTCCACTTTAAAAAGTGTTATTTCATTGAAAATTCTTATGAAAATTTAATAAAAAAATTTTTTTTTAATTAAAACTTAATTTTTTTGTAATTTATTAAAAAAAAAAAAATTGTCAAATTTTTAAATAATAAATTTGGTAAAAAAATTTCTATTGTTTACAAATAATTTAAATCTAAAGTATATTTATTTATTTATTTGTACACAGTAAAAAATTTTGCGTCATTGCGTCAAAAGACTTAGTGTTAAAAATTTTTGTGTTAAATATTTAATATAAAAATTTTTAACACAAAATTTTTTGACGAAAAATTTTTTATTGTGTAAATATAATATAATAATAATTATAATATATAATGTAATATGAAAATTTAATGTATTTGTTTTACTATAAGAAAAATCTAAACAGGCAAATTGAAAAAAAAATTTTTTTAATTAAAAAACCGCTTTTTTAAATCGGATAGTATTTTTAAAAAATTTTGAATATTCAGATATTTTAAAATGAACTTTGTAAAATAATTAAAAAAATATTACAACCAAATCCATCCAAAGAAAGAGAAAGAAGAGCAGAACAAGAAGATAATTCTCCGAATCAGGGCCGCCGGAAAGGAAATGTCATCGACAATTTAACTGTTTGGGAGACCACCGAACGATACTTGGAGCGTATCTCCCGGGGCCGAGATACATTTTTTATTATTATCAATTTTTTTATAATTCTAGCAATAAACACTTAATAAAAAGCTCTGAACAAGAACGAAAGAAGCGGGATTTATTTTGAGTCCAAGAAATGAACTAATATTTCAACTAGAGTTAAAAATTTAGCATCCTTTATTTTTACGACATAAAAAAATGGCTTAGTAAAAATAAAAGGAAGTTGTCGCAAATTAAACGATTCGTACTTCCTTCTCTGGTTAATTAAAAATATCTAGGCGCCTGCTGGTTGTCAATTTCCGTCTATCGTCAAGCTATGGTTCATTAAAATAATAAATTATGACTTATCGGCAATAATTTTTCTCTTTACCGTATTAGTACCCGAGCCTGTGAAAAAATTTCTCATAAAAAGATGGACCAAGGTTGGCTTTTTTAGAATATAAAATAAGTGTACTCGGTTGACAACGCCTACTCGTCATCAATCATGGGCCAGCTGTCCAATATTGTATGTGTGTTTAATGGTGAACGGTGTTGTGTGATTTCTCGACTGAAACTCACTCGTACATCGTGATAACAGCCATCGCTACAGTCAAATCTGAAAAAAATAAGAGTAGTAAAGTCTGAGGATCCAGAAGGTGGAGTTCATAATTCCATTAACGCATCGCTTTAGAACTAAACGTGCCTTGCTTTAAAAGCCCGTATATGCTTCACAGAAAGTGCCGTCATCCGAAGGCATTAACCATTATCAGTACAACGGCGTGTGCGTCTTATACTTAACAATAATCGTTAAAATTCTTACGACTATGACACATCTATGTGTTACATTTAACAACTTTTATCTTCGACATCTTTTACTGCCGAGAAGATAATTGTAGTACCAGATTTAAATTTAACTGTGCCTTTTAATACAAGAAGAATATATTTATGCGTAGAAATATTTTTTAAAAATATTAATAGTAATTTTTAAGTATCTCGCCACTTGATTTATACGCCAATAGACGATTCTTCGATAAAAAATGATGACCACTCTTCTTCGCACTGATGGCTGTTCACATATAAGTGTATGTGTGAATTACACATAAAGAAGAGATGAAAAATCTATTTTGGATGCTTATATAGCTCTCTATACTTTATTATACTGCCTAAATACATTAACATGACTCCCGTCTCTTTCTCTTGTATATAATATAATTATATAGCCTTTGGTTCGTACTTCGTATAATACTACGCATCGAGAGATTTATGAAAAACGGAAGAGAACACACTTCTCAATCCTTAAATATATATTTATTACTTTTTAACCATTTTTTATTAGTTTTTTCAAGGCATACTTTTATGCGCATCCTTTGCTCCTCTTTTTACCGTCGATGCAAGTCATTATGAACCGTCTCTTCTACTTGTAGCGTAACGTCTTCACACCGATCATAGTCTTCTTTAATGAATGAGTTGAAAATTCTCAATTAATAAGTCGTAAGAAATATTTCGAGGAAATAGTTTGTTTCTTTTATTTATTTTTTATAATTTAATTGTGTTTACACACTGATAAAAAATTAACTTAATTTAAAAAAATATTCTTGGTTCAAGAATTTTGCTCTTTAATCAAGTTAATTTATTTATCAATGCATAATTTTATTTAAAAAAACATATTATGGACTTTTCGAAGGCTCCTAAGTTCTGTATTATTTTTTTGACGTCTAAAAAATTCTATAATTAATTATACAGGATTCAAATTAAATTTTGTGAAGAAAAAATTTTGTCAAAACTAAAGGAATATTTTTAATCATTCAATAAATATTTTTCACTATTTGTAACTAATTTTAAAAGAGTATGGCTCCTCTAATCGGATTTAAATCTGTTGGACTTAATTATTACCTGATTTAATAATGAAATAAATTTTTAAAAAATACCACGGCGATGCAAGTCATTACAAACCGTCTCTTTTACTTGTAGCGTAACGTATTCACACTGATCATAGTCTTCTTTAATGAATGAGTTGAAAATTCTCAATTAATAAGTCGGAAGAAATATTTCGAGAAGTTAATAGTTTCTTTCTTTTATTGTTTTTTATAATTTAATTGTGTTTACACACTGATAAAAAATTAACTTAATTTAAAAAAAAATATTCTTGGTTTAAGAATTTTTCTCTTAAATCAAGTTAATTTATTTATCAATGCATAATTTTATTTAAACAAACATATTATGGACTTTTCGAAGGCTCCTAAGTTTTGTATTATTTTTTTGACGTCTAAAAAATTTTATAATTAATTATACAGGATTTGAATCAAAATTTGTGAAGAAAAAATTTTATCAAAACTGAAAAAAAATATTTTTAATCATTCAATAAATATTTTTCACTAATTGTAACTACATTTAAAAGAGTATGGGTCTTTTAATTGGATTTATATCTGTTGGACTTAATTATTACCTGATTTAATATTAAATAATAAAATAAAATAAAAAAAAAATACCATGGAAAATTTTTAATTAAAAAAAATTAATCCGAAAAATTTTTATTAGATTCTAATGTTATTGTTATATATAATAAAACGTTGTTATTATTATATAACGACAGATATAAGTAAAAATGATCGAAGATGCGACAAGAAAAATGTCAGATAATTAACATAATATACGAGAATCGTAACGCTTTAAATCAACGTAACATTGAAGAGAACAAGAGAAAAAAAAGTTTTAATTGCCGCGATCTATATACATGTACATCAAGACACGGATGGAATCGAGCCGGAAGTACGGTACAAAGTCGGGCAATGTAAAAAGACTAAGGTCAAAGTTATATAGACCGGGTTTTTCGTCCCGCCTTTTTCTTATTTAAGAGCCTCGGTCTCGGGTCTTCTTGAATCTCCGCAAGAATAATGACTCTAAAAAAACGCCTTTAACTGATTAGACTCAAGTGAGACTTCTTGACGGCCCTGTTCGTGTACTATGTGTGTATTAGTCGCTGTATAGACACCAGATAGCACGTGGTCCATAAAGGCGGAGCGTAGTTTTCTTTACGTTAGCAGACATACCTGTTTTTTTACCTGCAGGATGCTGACTTTGTCTACCAATAGCAACAGGTGTTTATCTGATTCGTCGAATTCTTTTTTGATACGCCGCTCTCCATTTTAAAATTCTGTCCAATGGGAAGCGCTGAATGATGGTCAAAAAATAATTTAATTAAATATATTTCTATTGATTAAAATATTTTAATCGAGATTTTAAAAATGGATTGAAGGAAAATTCGTAAATTTTTTAGATTCCTACAATTAATATAAATTAGAGTGAAAAAATTTTAATAAAAAAATTCTACATCTATAAATTAAAAAAAAAATTATAAGTCAAAATTTTTTAGAAATATTTTTTTTTTATAAATAATTTGTAATAAAAAATAAATAAAAAAATTTTATAAAGAAATTTTCTCAAGTTTTTTCTATGCAATTTTTTAGATTTTTTTTACAACCATCAAGTTAAAATTAATTTAAAAATTCTCAAAAATTAGCTGTCTGATGAATTCACCGTCATAATTTTTTGCAGATAAAAATTCCCATGTTTTTGATAGATCCTTAAAACTCGGCTGTCCCGACTCCGAAGACCTTCGGTCTTTACTTCTACATATCTATGACAATTAAATGAACCTCACTACTTATTCTCGTGGGGTGTAAGAGTGACGTATGAAGCAACTGTGTACAGAAAAAAGGGCCTCACGGACCGTCGAAGAGGCCCCATATAATTCCGCTCTTCGTCTCAGCGGGGGCCGAGTCTTCTTGTTTTTATTCTGCAGCAAGTATAATTTACTAAAAATTTTTTCTCTCCCTTTTAACGTCCAAGCTTGTGAGTATAATTTTTTATCCCGTTTGATATATTAATTTTGTTGTTTCTCCAAGATAAATGGAAGTTCAGCTTCACTGCATTGAGTAGAATCTATCCATGTATTTGACTTGATAGAAAATCAGCAGCGACCTTGCGTAGACATGGTCAATTCCAGGAAACTTCCAAGTAGGTACTTCTATGTATAGACCATCAAGTAACACATGTGTTTTTTACTTCATTTTTCTAAAATACATGTATACCTCTCGAAGTGTCAGTCTAAGTTTCTCAGGAATTTAGTCTATTGTTTTCTTCTTCTCCATGCTTGGTCCCACTTGGAGTTTTCCGGTCCTCAGTCCTCAATTTTCAATATATTATTTTTTTCCTTGAAGGAATAGTAACTGAGTTTCCTTTTTTGCGATTCGCTTCAAAGCCCGAGTTTGAAAATCGAGGGTGTAATAAAAATCACATGTTGGCTGACAGAGTAGAGTGCTGGGGAGCAAACTACTCCAGGTATGTGTATAATAAATGGTACTGCTTTAACTGCATGAGAAAATCTGTTTGCAGAGTATACATATATAGGAATAGCTAACAATCGAGAAACCGGTGGCGAACACGTGTCGGCTGATAGAATTGTCAGTGAATATGAAGGTTTGTCCACATGTTGAGCAATAAACGCAACAATAATAAATAATATATACCAGCTATGTGCATACGTTCCATAGACACGATGGGATTTGGAGTTATTTTACAACTTTTTCTTCAAACATTTTTGTTTATGGCTGAAGCCAAAGGTATGGATAGGTGTATCCTTGATGCAGCGCTCAAATTGTCACGTGCGTTTTTTTCATGCTACCATGTGTGCCAAATATTGCCTGTTGATTTTGTCTTATTTTTCATTTACTTTAAAACTTAACTTTAGTTTTGTTTTTTTAGGTACTCAAAAAATTAACAAGATTTATTATGATATTTTGTTTGCTTCAAATATTTTGAGAAAATATATGCGTGTTTTGTAGAAAAAATGAATGGGCTGACTGTAGATTGATAAAAACACTTTATCAATTAGAAAAATTAATTATTTTATGATTATTTTATAAAATATCGTTTTGAATCCTATTTAATGAATTTCTTGAGAAAATTATTTTTTTATGGAAAATTTAACGGAGTTTTTAAGAGTTAAATAAAATTGATTAATTTTAGGAGTTTGTGACAAAAAAAAAATATTGGTTGTATTTAAATAAAATTGAAATATTTTTGAATTAAGAAAATTTTCTCTTGATTAATTTTTCAGGTTTTTTTTACTGAAAGTTTTTGATAATTTTTTTTAACAAAAAAAATTCAGTTCTGTAAACACAAAGTCAATTTTAAAATCAAGTTTACATTATATAACAATCACACCGCGTTTTCAAATTTTAATAGAAAAGAAAAAAAATGTAATCTAAATTTAAGAAGCTTTTAATCTTATAAACTCAAATCCACTTAAAAAAAAAGCGTTAGATCATTTTCTAGTGTTGACTGAATTATTCACACGTGAAGAAAGTGGTCGATTTATAATAATGTGTACGGATAAGCATGCATATAACATTGAAACAATATACAAATCTGTGAATGACGGAGGAAGTCGTCGGTGAAAGCTACACTGAAAAGCTTCCCGTCAATGTTTGTTTCACTTCGTGTCTTCTCTTCTTTTACGTTGTTTTTTCCTTGTTGAAAAAAATTGAAGATCTAGACCACCCTGATCGCATCTCTCTATGTATACACACACACGCGTATACACAAATTATTGAATTAAAAATCCTTATTTTTTATTATTAAAAATAATTCTATTTTTAAAAAGTAAAATTTAAAAAATTTTAATTTTAAATTAAAGATTTACTTTTACATTTAAAAAAATTTATTCAAAATTAAGCGATACTATGTCAATAATATTTTGAACTGTCGCAAAATTTTTTTTTTAATTTGTAAAATAGAGTGTTACGCTTTAATATTTTTTAATTAAAATTTTAATTATATTTTTTTCTTATTATCTGAGAAGAAACATTAATTAAATAAAATTAATTAACGTAAAAATAGACAATTTATGGTATCTACGTTTTGATAAATGTTCTGAAATTTCAATTAAAATAAATCAAGTTGTTTGCTAAGTATTTTCTGACCAAATTATGACCACACACATGGAATGTCTAGTATTCCAAGAACTGTGGTCAAGTATCTATCGTCATTACTTAGTAAATGATCTTGAGTTTCTTTAAAGTATAAATTTTTAATTTTTATCACACTCAAACTATCAATTTCTTTATTTTTTATTTTTTTAAGAACTGCACTGATAGAAGAATTTATTTATATTTAAAAAGCTTTATTACCTGTTAATAAATGATTTTTTTACATCATAGGATTTAATAAAAATTTTTTCACAGTTAATAAATGTACTTTCTTCCCAAATAAATATTTATCGAATGTTAAAAAATATTTATTAAAATTTAATAAATTAAATAATTGTTTTCAAATAAATTAAATTACCTATTAATTGTTAATAAATCCTTCTATCAGTGTGTCAAATTTTTATATGAACAAAAAGCAATTAATTTTGAACAATTAATAAATAAAAAAAATTTTTGATTAATAAATTACTTGAATAAAAAACAGTACCACCCCGCACGTGCGGAAATTTTGCATTTTGTAAATATAAACGATAATAATGAGGGACGTACCAAGCTCCCGTAGTGTTTGGGTACATACCACCAGTAAAAGTACAATAAAGATGACAACAACCGAATTGAAAATTTAGCTAAGAGGTAAGCATTACAATGCTTCTCTTTGCACCTTTATGAAACGAGAATAATAAATAAGATGGCATTGGGATTATATGACCGACCCTCATGGAAAATTTCTTCGGGAATTCCCTAGTTTTATTGCTGTTCTTTTCTCAGGATTTATTTACAAACGCATTTTTAAATTATTTTTCTTATTAAATAGCAATGTTTTTTCTACATTAAACAAGTCTTCAGAAATTAAAAATTTTTAAAAACTTGAGAAAATTTTCAAAGTTTAAATGATACAGAAATAATTAATGGTTTATAAATAAATATTGTGATACCGACAATAATAATAATATTAATATTAATAAAATGATAGAAATCTTTTACAGACTCAAAATTGGGAAAATACTGGCCCGCATTTGTCCTCGCCTAGGATTACAAGAAGCCTATAAAATTTCCATAATCCTAGCTCTAAGAGTCCTGGGGATTTTCAACTGGTGGCCAGGTATTAATTTATAGCTTTAGCACGAGCCGTTAAAATACCCGCTGCCGCAATTTTTCCCCAAATTACCAAATTATCTTTTTGTCCGTTTCCAATTGTCATTTAATGCAGAATTTATAATGCGAAAGTACTTAAAATAAAATCTATTGAGAATTTACTGGTGGATTTTTTTTTAGCTGGAGTTTTATTTTATAACATGTAAATAAATAAAAAAAAACTTGAATAAAAATTAGTGACAATGTGTTTGGAATCTCATTAAATGTAGACCTGGACATATTATTTAGCCACATGTTTGCAACACATGTTTGCTGAATTTTTCCATGCTAGGCCATTTGCTGAAGGACGCAGGTATGGTGTACATATGTTGGACCAAAAGTCATGTGAAAATGAAATTTAATATATTTATTTATGCACTTAGTTTTTACTCGATTCACACGTACCAAACGATCCGTATATATGCACACAATTATATATTCATTGAAAAAAATTAGCAAATTTGTTAAACATTAGTGACTTTAAGATAATAGAGTTTATCTTAATCTCTAAAAATTTATTTATCCACATAATCCTTATTTAAATACACAAGACAGAAAGTTGATAAAGATTTTCAATAATTTAAAAATTGAAATTAATAACTGATAATATTAAAAAATTAAAATAAAATATTTAATTAGAAAAATGGATCAGATTTCAAAGATTCTATTAAATTGTCTGCTTTATTTCCAACAGATTTTATTTTATATTATTAAATAAATTTATTTTTATTTAAGTTTATTATATTTCAACTTGGGTGGACATAAAAAGGACTGATAATTATTGCTCCACCTTTTTTTTTTGTAAACATAAAATAATTATCAAAATCTTTATTTCTTTTGGCTTTATCTTCTTTTTTTTACAATCTCAGCTGTAAAAAAAATAATTTGAAGAAAAAAAAAAGTTTTTAACATTAATACTAAAATATATTAAAAAATGAATATTTATTTCGAATCTAAAATCAATTACCAAAATTTAAATTGACAATTGGCAATTTTTTTAGATTAAAAAACAAATAATTGTTTTATCTATTTAAAATCTTAACTTTTCTTCTATTCCGTAAATAATTATTTCATCCAATAGACAACTCATAAATGTAAAAATAAATTCAGTAAAACTTTCACTTGAATAGTTTGTTTAAAAAAAAGTAAACATTTGGTAAGTTAAAAATTGTTACTTGTTAAGCTGGTAATAAAGGTCTGAGCAATAAAATTTTAGTGTTAAGGTAGTTTATAATAGCGCAAACATATGTTTGGAAAGTAGCTAACTCTTGCAAGTGGTAGACACGTTGCAGCACTGCTAAGCTGAATAATATTTGAGATGGGACAATAATTTAGTCTTGTTTAGATTACTTATTCTCATCATTATCATATATGTGTATAAATAAAATATATCTGTATAAACGAATACTACTGTAGTGTAAATGAAGTAAGTACAGTGTCCCACGGTTGCATTGCTCCGCATGTTCAACACATGCTGGTATCGTAAAGGTACATAGGAAGCATCAGCGCAAAATGTCCTTTGAGTTTAGAATCATAAATCACACTTCGGTAAACAAAACAAGCTGAGATATTTCTTCTCTAATTTGTTTATAAATACCAAGTATAGTAATTGCAATTGTAGTAAAATAAAATATCAGGAAATATTTTATTTAAATTATAAAAAAAATATTTTTAAAAAATTTGCAGTTACAATTTTTTTTAATTTTTAGATGTGGAATTTTTTTATTTAAATTTTTTCATCGTATTATTGTTGTAAAAATCTTAAAAATTGAAAGATATATATTAATTTCAGTATCATGAAATCATAACATTTATTTTGTAATTATAGTTTTAAATTCATGCTTATTCATTGTCACAATTATTTTGTATTTTATATTTGGGTTTTTTTTTTTCCTTTGGAAAGCCGGATAAGTAATAAGATAAAAGTTTATATTATATATTCTCAGGTAAGTGGATTCAAATCCGTTTAATTACTGGGAGTCCCCAGGCCCTGCAGTCTAGAGGGCTTAAGTTAAGAGAATCGCTGGGGTTTTCCGAGCAATAAAACCGAGCCGTCACTCTTGTATGCAGTTGTAGTAAAAGTAAATACAGTTGTCCTTTTTGACACTCAACATCTTGACTATTCATTGGAAACCTTGAAGACCAGGTACCCTGGTGAGAATATAATAATTTTACTGGTGGCCACTTAAAATTTTTCGCATATTAAGTATCTTTGGCTGGGACAGATGTTTTCAAACCTAAAGACAATAACTTTGATAATTTGTAGCTTTTTTTATTACTAAAAAAATTATATCAGAATTTGGTATCTTGTTTTTTAAATTATAAATAAATTTTTTGAGATTTTTAAGTATAAAAATAGATATAGCTTTTTTAAAAAAGTTTTAAAATAAAAATTTACGATAAGTAGTTAAGATGACAAAAAAAAATTTTACCTTGCGATGGTGCAACTTGGCGCGTTAAGTCCGAAGTCATAAAAGGCTTTTGAGATATAATTGACTTTTGTAAAATTTCCCGGGACAATTCCATCATCTTGGGGAAAAAAATTGATCCTCAAAGATCTAAACCCAGCATTTAACTTAGATTTACGTAGATCTCGATTTGTCATTCGTTACTTACGTAGTATAGAGATAGAGAAAAAAGAGCAAATCATCTTGAGTACAAATTTTGTGTGTAAAAGAGATTATAAAGCCATATGAAAATTTTTTTTTGCCTCGATACTTAAATACGTAATTTGAGTTTTAAATCTTAGAATATGAGTTTTGTTCATTTTTTGTTTACAGATTACGAAGATTTCTTCAGTTTAAATATAAATTAAAACTTTGCGATGTAAAGAAAATTAATAATTTTAATGAGAAGTCAAAATTTAAAATTTTAATAAAAAATTTCATTATTTTGTCACAACTTGTAACTTCTGAAAAATTTATTTAGCTACAATGTTGATGCTGAAGTTTAAAATTGTAGATAAATAAAATTTTCAAAAGTTTTATTGTCAAAATTAAAAAAAAAAAAAATTAATTGCTTTTTTAAATTTTTAAATATGATAAAATTTCTTACACAGCTTTGACACAAAATTTTAACAAGAAAACTAAAAAAAAAAAATTTTCTTCCGATAAATTTTCAATTTTTGCATTACATCTGCTTGCAAAGGATTTCAAAATGCATCCACTCTAAAAAAGTGTTATTAACGTAAATACAAAATTAGGAAAATATCAAAGCGTGTGACAGTAATCATTATTATGATATCAAAGTGACATGGTTGGTAAATTTTATAAATACCTCACCCTCATATATAGTTACGTATGAGCTGACGCGATGATACGGTGATGGGTAAATGAGACGAAATCATGCTAGTCTTGGCGTTAATCCAATATTTAATCTTTAATCATCCAGGAGATAAATAATCATCATTATTATTACCGCGATCAAAGAAAATCGTCGTAATTTATTAAAATCAACCGGCTGTCGCGGTAAAAAATATCTTAAAAAAAACGCCAATATCAACATTTCAATAATAATAAAAATAAATAAACAAATAAATAAACAACAAAATATAAAAGCACAACCAATTGACTTCTGAAACAATGATATAAATAATCAGGCTCTCTTCTTCCAACTTGATCTAGATCACCGTGACGGAGGCATCATAATACACAAATCTTACATTGCTATACATTAACATTAGCTGGTAGATCTGGATGTGATGCCTCAGTTCTGGACCCCAAGCTCAGCTTCTAAGTCTTGTGTGGGTGGGGACGACTGACAGCAAGTTGGGATAAAAGAAAATTCTCGGGGTGGGGCTAACATCTGAGCGAGAGAGAAGATGGAGGCGGGCTTGGTTGGCTAACTGACGTGATCTTCTGAAGTTAAGATTCTGGCGTCAGTTTGCTAGACCGGCAGACGAATCAAGACTCGAGTCGAGACGAGACACTCATCTCTTAAAGCCATTGTCAATTTTGCTCCGAGTACTTGGAAGAGTTTTTTACAACTCTTGTCTATCATATTACTAACACATTGTCTTGACTTTAAGTGCATCCGCAGGTGAAGTACCAAGTGGTGATCAAGTGTTTGAAAAAAATTAAAATCAAGTGTTTTATTTAGATAATTAATCAATTTACCAATACCAATGATGCAAGCACAGCAACTGGTGACTCTATCGGCTCCCAAGCCGGTTCCCAATCTTTATTATCTGGTAGATTCACCAGGAATCCCCCACAATGGAGGAAATTTACAGAGCGCAGGGATTCCACACAGTGCGGGCAGTTCTGCAAGCAATTCGCCTGTCCAATTTGAACGTTTTTCATCTCCAAATCATTTAGTGGACTTGAGCAGTCCTCAGGAGCACCGGCTGCTTCCGGAGTTCCATCACCCTCACCATCACCATTTAGAACATCTTCAGAACCCGCATCATCAACATCACCAGCAGCATCACCAGCATCATCATCATCCCCTTCACCAAGTTTATCAATCGACCCCTACAAATTTCTACAACTACTACGACTCCTACGAAGACAGCAAAAGATCTCAAAATTTGTCCCAGTCCCAACTTGACTATGACCGACATGATTCACCGGGATTCATCTCAGACCAAAGTCCTGAACACGAACAAATTTATGTCCCAAACTCGTCATCTCCTCTGCAAATGTACAACTCACCCGACGGTGGTGAAAGCGCCGGAGGAGCAGATGAAATTTCTTCAGAGTCACCCCATTATAATAATTCTCAAAACAGCGATATCGTTGAGTACAAACCAGTGATTACGAACAAAAAAGTGCCGGGTATTGTTAATGCAAACAAACGTAAAATAGTTATGGAAGAAGCTTCCTCGTCTTCGAAAAATTATGATCGTGAGATTAAAACTGAGGGTGGAATTAAGCGAAAACGAAAAGTTAGTGTTAATGATGAATCTGAAAATGAAAGTATTGCTTCTTCTTCGGGATCTAAGAGAAAAATTCGCCGTAAAAGTGGTGCTAGCTATGAAGAAATTCAAAATCAACGCGTTATGGCTAATGTAAGAGAAAGACAAAGAACTCAAAGCCTTAATGAGGCTTTTACTTCTCTCAGAAAAATCATTCCAACTTTACCAAGTGATAAATTAAGTAAAATACAAACTTTGAAACTTGCTACCAGATACATTGATTTTTTATATCACGTATTGCACGGCGTAGACAACTCAGATAATGGCAATTGTCCTGATGATAGTGATGGTAAGATTCAAAATGTAAGATTTATGTATTTTTTAATTTTAATATTTTTTTTTAATTAAAAAAATTTATGAAAACAATTTCGATAAAATTCTTCATTAAAATTTTTTTGGTTCAAGAAAACTTTTTTTTTCTGTTTGAATTATTTTAGCATAAAAAAAAATTCGGATACATAGGTATTTGTCCAAGACATAAAAGACTTGATTGATAAATGTTTACCTTGGATATAACAAAGAATACACTTTACCGGGTTATTAAATCACGGGCCAGTGAGTCAGATAAGTACGACGGTTGACGCGTGTAAATGCAACTAAGCCAAGACAGGCGCCAATCTTCAACAAACGTCTTCATATATACATTTTCATTTACATATACAGAAGTTAATGTGACTTATATATATTTATATTTATATAATATTTAAAAATTGTGTTTACTTTATAGTAGCTTTATTATTTTAGAGCCAGTAGTAGGCTAAATGATGAGACAAGAAAGACTTTATGGCCCGTGTTGATAGTCTAGTATGCTCATTTACAAAAATTATATCTGCGTAGACAGAAATATTTATACCAACAAATTACCAACGTGCTTAGTAAATTTTTTTTTTTTTGTTTTTTAGGTCACTTGAATCCGAGAAATGCGATTTTGGAGGCTCGAGAAATAGCAGCGTCTACACCGTGCACATACATGGCTCACCAGAAGCTTTCAGATGCATTCAGATTTTGGCGAATGGAAAGTGATTGGCATCCCAACTAAGTAATTTTATCAAGAAAAAAAAACAAATTGTGGTAAAAATAATAACCTTAAGTAGTCTTCTTTCTATGTTGTAAATACAGTGCGGGTTTATTTCCTACTTTCGCTGGCTCGAAAGTACTGCGAAATGACCGAAGAAGATTTATTTTGTCCGGCCGGACAATGGATGGGAATTTCCATTGATCCTTAGAACTTAAAGCTTGAAAGGTTACCAGGTATAATACCATTGGCCACAATGGAGAATTATTACTATTACTATTGGATTTTCCAAAGTACCTTTCTTGTAATGTTATATACAAACAAATTTAAATCCATAGTAGGCAGAGACTGTAATCGAAAGAGATACCGGGAAATTTTATTCCGAAATTCTTATGGTTTGATTTTATTCTGTAATTTATTATATTTGTGTTAAATTAGGGTTTAAAAAGTTTTCGTGGGAAAAAGCAAATTAGTTTATAGTATATATTGCATTAACTTACGGGATATTCCCCGAGGACTTTTGTTTTAAAAAGTTTAATATAAACAGACCAAAAATGAAATAAAAAAATAATTATGAGGGGAGATATATGTGGAAGCTGTCGTCGTTGCCCGGAAAAATATTATTTTTTCTTAAGCTAAGATGACTCTGTACTGGATGGATGGATGGATGGATGGGTAGAAGGATAGATGGATGGATGGATGGATGGCGGAGCCTTGTTGAGTATGCAGCCGACTAGACATGTGTATAGTTTATATATATTAACTTCTTCTTATTCTTATTCTTCTTGTTCTATATATTCTTCTTCTTCTTCTTCTTCTTCTTTTTCTTCTTTATTTTATTTTACTTGTATGCTCGGCTAGGTGGCTTAGCCACTAATACACAACATATAATATAACACACAGTAGCAAAGTTAATATAAGTCTTCTTCTTAACTTCTTTCTTTCTATTCATACGCAAGTCGCGTCAATTTCTCTCTCGGGGGGCCCAAGACGACCGACCCCGTATCGTGTGAATATTTTGGATAGCTTTCGTGGTTATTTTAAAACCACGCGCTGAGCTAAACTCACAGCTAAGCGCGTTTAACTGTTTTGCGGTATGAGTATTTGCTGATATAAGATTTTTACCTTATTTTTTTTTTTAAACAAACAAAAAATTCATTGCTTTGATTCTAGACTTTGAATTGAACTCTTTATTTACTCGAAACTTTTTATTAAAGAAGATAATTTTAAATAATTAGTGATCTAAAAGTTTAAAGTGCGATTTTTTAAAATTAAGTAAATTACATCACAGAAAAAAAAATTTCAGTGTGAAAAAAAAGTTAAAAATTTTTTGTCAGAAAATAGTGACCATAAATCTCGTTGGATTCAATTAAAAAAGACAACTATAGTGAGACAGAGAGTCTCCTGCAGACTACCAGTGACGTTTTTGGGGAGTGAAGCTATGCTATAAAAACAAACTTAATAAATACAAATTTTTTTCTTACGCCACATTTTATACACTGGTATGACAACTAAAGCTACCAGATTTTTATTTTCTTCATTTATTTTAATTTAATTTTTTTTATTTTATTAATTGTCTACTATTTTTTTAATCACTCTGGTTATTTTCTCACGATTTAAATTTTATACTTAAAGTTAAAACGAAAAGCACTGATGTTTTAATTTACTAATTAAAATGTGCTTATTACTCTTATTAATTAATTCTATAGTAAAAATCGCTAGCATCCCTGCGGCGAACATGCAGTTATTATTCACCAAAGATCAATAATATACAAACATGAAAATACAATCATCTCAATTAATTCATATTTGTACAATGTACATAAATTATTATTTTTAATTTAATTTTATAATTAGGATGTAAATCATTTTTAAATTACAAACAATTAGTTTATAGTCGCACACTATATTAAGAAATTCAAATATAATTAATAATTATAGTAATGTAAATATATTTATTATCATCATGATAAACCGTCGCTCTTACGAACAATACACATAATTTTGTTACGGTAAAATTGGTATGCGGCCGGTTGATGCAATTCAATAAATTATTAATTAATGTTAATAAACAATATACTCTATAAATGATTCAATCATTTGATAATAGAAATTAGATATAATAACAATTGTAAATATACATTTTAATAGATATTAATATTAATTTGTATATATTAATTAATGCTAGTGCGCATACTTGGAAATATTTTTTTTTTTTAGTAACTAAGTGTAAAATAAAAATGTCATTCCTTGATTCGTATGCAATTCAGCATTCGGTACTCCACTTTATTTATAATGTAAAGCCCAGTATTTTTGTAATTAATGAAAATTATAAATTTTAATAAATGATCTTTTGATAAATTTAGTTTTTTTTATTATTAACATTTTAATTTATTCCTTAAAAATTGCTTGGATAAATTATTTTTCATGTGATCTAAAGAAGCGACGCTTCGATTTTGGACATTAAAATATTGGCTGTTGAAAATTTTACTTTTTATTTCAATGAGAAGTATAGATTGTATTTCATCATATTCTTATAATTTATAACCAAGGCAGGTTTCTTCGAATCTGATAGAAATATCTGATTTTTTTTACTTTATTAATTATGAATCAATTAGCTCGATTTAAAAGAAGAAGAACTCTTAAGCTTAAAAAAATTATTTTAAATAATTTCTTGAATTAATTAATTCAAAATTACTTAAATTAAGCCAAAAAAAATTTTTTAGTTCGAAAGAAGATAAAGAAATTGTCAAAAATACAATTTTCTTGATGTAATATTTTTTTTTACATCAACTTAATTTTAAACCGCATGTACAAGTAAATTAATTGAAATATTTCAAGTTTCAAACCTTGCATTTTTGGCAAGACATATTCCAAAATTTTAATCATCTTAATAGTTTAATATTTGACATTAAAAAAAATTGATCGTTAATTATTTATCGTAATTTTGAAATATACTTACTTTGAAAAAATTCCAAATTTTTGATACCCAAAAGTTTTTAAAATGTATAATTTCATCAGAATTGTAATTATTATCACTTTTAAAGGAATATGGATATCAAGATAGAAAATGAATGAAAATAACAAAAAGATTATTCGATGTGCATTTTAACCCAGATTTAATGTAAAGATCATTTTAAATCTCCGCCCAGTTAGCGATGGAGTTGGCTTAGAAGTTGTCAATTGCAAGAACTCGACATCCAATAGTTGCGCTTCTTTTTGTTTCAAGGCGGTATTTTTTTACGTCTTATTGATTTTATGATTGAAAAATTACCATTACCATTATAATTATCGGATAATACTTCGATACAGACGATGAGTCAAAAAATAAATTAGTTACTACATTAAATTCATTAAGTTTTGATTTTTAATGGTTCAATCATTAGAAATTTAAAGTGATAAAATCATAAAAACTATTGACAAAAAAATAATGTTAAATGAATGACAATAATGCATTAGAACTGACGTCAATTATATTGACAAAATCTAATAAAAAAGTGTTCTATGAAGAAAACAGTTACTTTATCAGTTTTTTTGTAATTGCTAGATAACGATGACCTTGAGATATATTTGGAATTATTTTTTTTAATACAGAAGGAACTAGTCGTCGTTTAAACAAAAAATAGTTACTACATTAAATTCATTAAGTTTTGATTTTTAATGGTTCAATCATTAGAAATTTAAAGTGATTAAATCATAAAAACTATTGACAAAAAAATAACGTTAAATGAAGGACAATAATGCATTAGAACTGACGTCAATTATATTGACAAAATCTAATAAAAAAGTGTTCTATGAAGAAAACAGTTACTTTATCGGTTTTTTTGTAATTGCTAGATAACGATGACCTTGAGATATATTTGGAATTATTTTTTTTAATACAGAAGGAACTAGTCGTCGTTTAAACAAAAAATTTATAATATATACTTATTTATCTAACGTATTTAAATGATTTAAGTCATTGTTGGTCGGAATGCGAGCAATAAAGTTTAAAAGAAGAATTACTTTGCTTGTGAACAGACAAAGAATGAATAAATGCCGAAAATATTGACTACTTCATTAGCGATTTCCTGAATCTAAAGCTCTATATAATTAAATTATATACATAAAAGTCACGTAAATAGTATAGGATTTGTATTTTATACGATTATATATTTCGAGTTGAGCACAACATGCGAACTTGCAAGCCTCCTCTTTCGTCACTGCTCCTTACGGACGGACTATAAAATTTTTTATAGCAACACAAGTAGCTTTTGGCAGTTTAAAATCTGTTTCGTTAGTCTGTACGACTTGATTTAATCTGCGGTTCATGGAAATATCTGGGAAAATCACGATAAATGTAAGCAAACGCAGAAATTCTTCATAGAGCTTTTGAGTTTGTAAATATAAATATGAATCAAGAACTAAGACACGTATAAAAAAAAAATTTTTTTTCAAAAATGTTATCTTTTTAAAGTTTTTATTTGACATAGTTTTACATTAAATTACAAAAAAGTAGCACATTACTAATATTAGGTACTTATATATAATGCTAGATTTGAAAAGTATTTACAAAAAAAAAATAAATTATAATAACAACTACTAGAATATTTTAGAAAAAATTCCGTATTAAGAAACTTTGCATAAAAGATAATTTATTTATCTTTTAAAAAGGAGATAGAATTTCCCTGATCAATTTTTCATTGAAATATTATTAGACATTCATTTTGATAGAGTGTAAATGGAATTGTGGACCGATTATTAGGTCTACGAAAAACACGTTAAAGCTTGCAAAAAAATCAAAAAACTTATCACAACATGAAATATACAGCAACTAGTAATGCGTACACAACAGTCAAGCTGGGAACATGACAAGCTGAAGACCCAGTGAAACTGTCATCAGAAGGATTGTAAAGTCCAGCCAAAGATATTTTGCGAGCGAGACTGTTCGTTTTAAGAACACTTGATTCAAGCGGTTTTTGTTGCTTCAGATTTTTTTGACCAGCATTGACTTCATCTTGATTAACTGCACCGGCGTTGTAGAGATCCTTAGTTACGTTGGCCGTATTTGTTTGACCAGCACTTTCGTTATCTTGATTAACTCCACCAACGTTTTGGTGATCCTTTTTTACGTTAGCAGTATTTGTTCGATCAGTATTTCCTTCATCTTGATTCACTTTACCACCGTTTTTGTGATCCAAATTGTCGTTAGTATTATTTGAATGACCATCGTTACCTCCATCTTGACTTACTTTAGCCCCGTTTTTGTGATCCACATTGTCGTTAGAATTATTTGAATGACCAACGTTACCTCCATCTTGACTTACTTTAGCCCCGTTTTTGTGATCCACATTGTCGTTAGAATTATTTGAATGACCAACGTTACCTCCATCTTGACTTACTTTAGCCCCGTTTTTGTGATCCACATTGTCGTTAGAGGTATTTGAATGACCAACGTTACCATCGGCTTGATTCACTTTACCACCGTTTTTGTGATCCAAATTGTCGTTAGTATTATTTGAATGACCATCGTTACCTCCATCTTGACTTACTTTAGCCCCGTTTTTGTGATCCACATTGTCGTTAGAAGTATTTGAATGACCAACGTTACCTCCATCTTGACTTACTTTAGCCCCGTTTTTGTGATCCACATTGTCGTTAGAAGTATTTGAATGACCAACGTTACCTCCATCTTGACTTACTTTAGCCCCGTTTTTGTGATCCACATTGTCGTTAGAAGTATTTGAATGACCAACGTTACCTCCATCTTGACTTACTTTAGCCCCGTTTTTGTGATCCACATTGTCGTTAGAAGTATTTGAATGACCAACGTTACCTCCATCTTGACTTACTTTAGCCCCGTTTTTGTGATCCACATTGTCGTTAGAAGTATTTGAATGACCAACGTTACCTCCATCTTGACTTACTTTAGCCCCGTTTTTGTGATCCACATTGTCGTTAGAAGTATTTGAATGACCAACGTTACCTCCATCTTGACTTACTTTAGCCCCGTTTTTGTGATCCACATTGTCGTTAGAAGTATTTGAATGACCAACGTTACCTCCATCTTGACTTACTTTAGCCCCGTTTTTGTGATCCACATTGTCGTTAGAAGTATTTGAATGACCAACGTTACCTCCATCTTGACTTACTTTAGCCCCGTTTTTGTGATCCACATTGTCGTTAGAAGTATTTGAATGACCAACGTTACCTCCATCTTGACTTACTTTAGCCCCGTTTTTGTGATCCACATTGTCGTTAGAAGTATTTGAATGACCAACGTTACCTCCATCTTGACTTACTTTAGCCCCGTTTTTGTGATCCACATTGTCGTTAGAAGTATTTGAATGACCAACGTTACCTCCATCTTGACTTACTTTAGCCCCGTTTTTGTGATCCACATTGTCGTTAGAAGTATTTGAATGACCAACGTTACCTCCATCTTGACTTACTTTAGCCCCGTTTTTGTGATCCACATTGTCGTTAGAAGTATTTGAATGACCAACGTTACCTCCATCTTGACTTACTTTAGCCCCGTTTTTGTGATCCACATTGTCGTTAGAAGTATTTGAATGACCAACGTTACCTCCATCTTGACTTACTTTAGCCCCGTTTTTGTGATCCACATTGTCGTTAGAAGTATTTGAATGACCAACGTTACCTCCATCTTGACTTACTTTAGCCCCGTTTTTGTGATCCACATTGTCGTTAGAAGTATTTGAATGACCAACGTTACCTCCATCTTGACTTACTTTAGCCCCGTTTTTGTGATCCACATTGTCGTTAGAAGTATTTGAATGACCAACGTTACCTCCATCTTGACTTACTTTAGCCCCGTTTTTGTGATCCACATTGTCGTTAGAAGTATTTGAATGACCAACGTTACCTCCATCTTGACTTACTTTAGCCCCGTTTTTGTGATCCACATTGTCGTTAGAAGTATTTGAATGACCAACGTTACCTCCATCTTGACTTACTTTAGCCCCGTTTTTGTGATCCACATTGTCGTTAGAAGTATTTGAATGACCAACGTTACCTCCATCTTGACTTACTTTAGCCCCGTTTTTGTGATCCACATTGTCGTTAGAAGTATTTGAATGACCAACGTTACCTCCATCTTGACTTACTTTAGCCCCGTTTTTGTGATCCACATTGTCGTTAGAAGTATTTGAATGACCAACGTTACCTCCATCTTGACTTACTTTAGCCCCGTTTTTGTGATCCACATTGTCGTTAGAAGTATTTGAATGACCAACGTTACCTCCATCTTGACTTACTTTAGCCCCGTTTTTGTGATCCACATTGTCGTTAGAAGTATTTGAATGACCAACGTTACCTCCATCTTGACTTACTTTAGCCCCGTTTTTGTGATCCACATTGTCGTTAGAAGTATTTGAATGACCAACGTTACCTCCATCTTGACTTACTTTAGCCCCGTTTTTGTGATCCACATTGTCGTTAGAAGTATTTGAATGACCAACGTTACCTCCATCTTGACTTACTTTAGCCCCGTTTTTGTGATCCACATTGTCGTTAGAAGTATTTGAATGACCAACGTTACCTCCATCTTGACTTACTTTAGCCCCGTTTTTGTGATCCACATTGTCGTTAGAAGTATTTGAATGACCAACGTTACCTCCATCTTGACTTACTTTAGCCCCGTTTTTGTGATCCACATTGTCGTTAGAAGTATTTGAATGACCAACGTTACCTCCATCTTGACTTACTTTAGCCCCGTTTTTGTGATCCACATTGTCGTTAGAAGTATTTGAATGACCAACGTTACCTCCATCTTGACTTACTTTAGCCCCGTTTTTGTGATCCACATTGTCGTTAGAAGTATTTGAATGACCAACGTTACCTCCATCTTGACTTACTTTAGCCCCGTTTTTGTGATCCACATTGTCGTTAGAGGTATTTGAATGACCAACGTTACCATCGGCTTGATTCACTTTACCACCATTCTTGGGATCCACATTGTCGTTAGTGGTATTCGAATGACTATCGTTACCTCCATCTTGATTTACTTTAGCCCCGTTTTTGGGATCCACATTGTCGGTAGTATTACTCGAATGACCATCGTTACCTCCATCTTGACTTACTTTAGCCCCGTTTTTGTGATCCACATTGTCGTTAGTAGTATTCAAATGACCGTCGGTACCTCTGTCTTGATTCACTTCTTCTACTTTTTTGTGATCCACATCGTCGTTAGTAGTATTCAACTGACCGTCGGTACCTCCATCTTGATTCACTTTACCCTCGTTTTTATGATCCACATCGTCGTTAGTAGCATTCAAATTACTATCTGTACCTCCATCTCGATTCACTTCACCCCCGCTTTTATGATCCACATTGTCGTTAGTAGTATCTGAATGGCCAGCGTTCCCGAGTGGTTGTGCTAGACCCAAATCTACAACATCAAAATAATTATATCAATATTTACTTTTAATTTCCCAATTTCTTTAAATTTCGTTCTTGGTTCAAGAATTTTTTACTTAATTCAAATTATTTTTCTCTGTCAGTATGCGTATTTTTTGATTTTCTTGACTCCCTTAGGCTTTTTTGCGATTCTACTAAGTTCTTAATATAATGCTTATTGCAAAATATATTGCGTTACCATTTTGATTCATCACTTTTTTTAATTTATTTTTTATTTCATGTTAATTTCTTACCTGGTAATGATTCAGATACCGATTTATATATTCCTTCTCCATTCTCAAAAGTGTAGTGTGCGTTTATGACTTTCGTACATTCGTTTTGCGCATTTAATTCACACAGTCTTTTAGTAGGTACTATTAAAATTAAATTATGAAATTTATTGTAAGAATTAAGTATATAAATTTACTTTGCACACCCCAAACTTCGAAATAAAAAAAAAAATTAGTTTTATTATAAGAACTGGAGCAATTACTTTTCTAATAATTTAAAACAGCAATATTAAAAGTCATATTGGATATCCAATAAAATGACTTATTCCAACAATTGAAACTTCTTTTAAGCTTTAATTAAGACTTATATTGTAGTACAGACATTTAATAATTCGAATGGCAAAATATCAATTTAAGGTGTGCAATATTTCACATTAGTTTTTATCAAAACTACCCAAGCGTCAGAAAAAAACAATCTTTTTGTTAAATTTCACTCTACAAGAAGTTAAAATTAATAATCGTTCATTTAAATTCAACAAAGCATTAGCAAAAGAAAAAATCTGTGCCGCTTGGGTATGGGTAATTTTCAAAATCCTTTTCTCTTACCTCCATTGATACGCAAAACCACTAAAGCACTTACTAATATATATATTATCAATTTTACCCATTTAATAATCATTTTAACTATCCTTTCGATGCACTACTTTTTTTCTAACTAGACAGAAAAAACTTCGCAAATTGTTTTTATACCTTTTATATATATGACATTAGCACTTACTAAGTAATTGATAATTACTTCTTGGTATCATTAAATTAAGGACGGATTTTTTTCACATTAAATAAAATTACGATAAATTCTATAAGACCTTGATTTATGTTATCGGCTCAATGATTATAATTGATTTTTTCCATTATATGTATTTAGGTACAATCTCCAGAGGTAGATCATAAAATATAAAAACGCCTGAAGCGTCGAAAAAATAAGTCGACTTTTAATCGAACTTTTTTTTGTTTAAATGTACTGTGAGTCTCTGGTTATATAAAAAAAATGAATCATTCTTTAATTAGACATTATTAACGCTTTGAAGTTAATATAGAATAGAAGTAGATTGTGTGTTAATGGAACAAAGTAGAACATTACAAACTTCGTGTATAATTTAAATTGTTTGACAAAGCCGAAGACGAGAACAGCAAATGCACTTATTGGAAAATTTTATTCTTGACTTTTGAATTTATCAAAAATATTTTTTATAAATTTTTTGTTGCATTCCAAAGCTCAAATTTTCATTATTTCTTTTGACAATCAGTTTCTGGCAAATTTTAAAAACTAATTTATTAATTTTTCAGTGTTTAAAAATAAAATAAAAAATCTATCACTCCTAAGATAATTCACCAAAAATTAAATTAGTTGAATTTTAAGTCCTGATTTTGTCCTGAGTTAAAAATCTTATCTATGCTTATTTCGATTCTTCTTAGTGGACGGAGTAACATGTCCAATTTTTACAAAATTACCCCTTATTAGAAAAAGAGATGTTAAAAAATTACTTTAATGTAAAAATTATATTTATTTCATAATTAAATCAAATTTCTTCTTTTAATAATGTTCATTTAATAAATAGTAAAGAATAGCAATTTTTTTTAAGACTCTTAACAAATACTAAATACTCATTAAAAAAATATAAGTATTGCATAATAATTTTTAGAGTCTGTAGTTTTGATAAAGGCAAACAATAGATAATGTTTAATTAATTAATTACTCATTTTTAATCGATGCATATAAATTTTACGGAGAGTTTTCGTAAAAATCATTTTTTGAATCGCTCATTTTTTATTATTTCTTATCATAATTATTATTATTATTACTTTATTGATATATATAAACTTGAGCAGTTGAACTTGAAGTGCTAAACCCAAAAGATATTTTTCAATGTGCGCATATGTATGATTATGTCAATTATTTAATTTAATTGGAATACTAAGCTAACAAAGAAGATGATTATCATTTACAATCTGGCATTCAGTAAGAATTGTCGTAATAATTATAAATACTTAATTTAATAACGTAACTTTTTTTTCCATTTATAATTAATGAGAAGAATATGTAATAACATTCTATTAATACCAACAGAGAGTTGGATTAAAAATTATTCCATAAAACAGTTGTTCATTTAAGTTATGCAAAATTTCGTAATATTTTTGAATGTTTTAACAACTGTTAACTACGTAAACATCGATTGCAAATGGATAAAAGTAAAAGCCGAAGTGCAATTTTCAATTTTTCAAAATTAGGTAATACACTTTTTTTTTTTATTAAATAAAAATGTGAAAATTACTGATAACAATCGGTTGAAAATTTTTTGTTTATACTGAAAAGAAAAAATTCAAAATTATGCAAAAAAATATTTCTACTTACGTTCATTCAAACACAAAGTTGTAAAAATGCTGAGAAATATAAAAATTTTGAAATCCATATGTCTCTGTATTATCTTGGCTTGTTTTTTATTTAACTTTTATTCGACTGTATTCCAAAATATACTACCAAGATACTTGACTAACAGCTTTATATGTCGACAATAAAATGATCATTAGCACGTCATAAATAATAACGATTTAGTTTCATCATTGAAATAATCATTCAGTGATGTTTGGAATTTGATGATAATTAATAAACTTCTACATAATCTAATTTTGTCACTCATATAAAAGTAGAATATTAAAACACCGTAAGCTATACGATAGTAGGTTAAAAGTCATACATGACAATTAAACATTATTGAATTCAAGACCGCACTAAACGATTTATATATATCAAAAAAAGAAATCCCTCCTCAAGTATTAATTGAGATTTCGAAATACCGGAATCTTACGCATTAATTAAAGTTATAAATGTGGGCTTTTAAGTTTTATTATTCAATATTTTGGTCATCTTGTATTTTAAGCCGCAACTTTGCAGAAAATGCTTTTCTCTGAAAAATTTTAAGAATTTAATTTAATTAAATTTTGAAATCATAGAAAGTTTTTTTTGCTTAGTTTGCAATAGATTAGAATTATTGATTTATTTATTGTGTACACGGAAAGAACAAAATGATACTGAATATCATCCCAGATTATACTCAGTGATATCTGTGGTAAAAAAAATTTCAGATAGTAGCTAGAAAAATCTAGATTGTAATGCGTGATATCTGGATTATTCTCATTGTAATCTGGATTATACTCATTATAATCTGGATTATACTAGCTACTATGTGATTATTATTATTATTATTATTATTATTATTATTATTATTATTATTATTATTATTATTATTATTATTATTATTATTATTATTATTATTATTATTATTATTAAAACTATATAACATTTTTTTAGGGTGAATATGCTGAAGATTAAAAATAATGCATCGAGACCTTGAAATTTTACTTGCTTCTTAATTTGTCAGAATGAAACAACAAACAATATAAAAATAAAAAAAAAAACAAAGTAATAACATAATTCAATTTTTCAGAGCATAGATAACACGAGCTATCTACTATATTGCGAAGTTAAATTGATTAAATTTGTTTCCGATGTTCATTCAAACCAATGTTATTTCTTACGATTGAATTTTTAACAAAGAGTTTTCTTAAATAATTTAGATTTTCAGGACTTAGTTATTAAAATTTAACTCTACGGGTATTTATAAAACAATTTTTTGATAAGAAAAACTAATTAAATATTTTTTTTTTTATTAATATTTTATTATTTAATAATAAACAATATTAAAATCAAATTTACATTAATAAGTTGTATGCAAATGTTTTATTTTTGTTTAATGACGCTAAAAAATCAAAAGAATAATCTTTGGCAGACAAATTTTATGAACTTGAATTGCGTTGGAAGTATATTGACAGGTAATATGACAATATCTAATAAACTGATATGTGAACAGAGAAATAAAAAGAGAAGTATGCTTTTTTCAAGTTTTGTACTGAAACCATTAATTGTTTGAACTTGTAAGTATGTTAATTGCATCTTAATTGTAAGTATTATATATTTACAAATATTTCTACCGATGGCCACATTTACACCTAACAAATTAGAATTACTTGTTTATACATCGTTTTTGTCTAACATTGATATAGACTATTCCCAATCATAATTGACAATGTGATTATGACAATAAAACTTAAAAATATAACTAAAGCAATATAAATCTTATCAAGTTATTTTTTTTTCATTTAATTCTAACGATGACAAACAAAATTTTTTTATATTAACAAAAATTGTTACTTCAAAAAAATATTCAATTGATCCGTAATTTTTCCGTAAAAAAAAAATAATTTAAGTAACTACTGATCGATATAAATTTATCATATTTTTGATAAATTTAAATTGATATTAACTTTTAGTCTTAAATTATTTAAGCAATACTTGTCTGTCTTTTTTTTATTTTTAAAAATATTCCAAGAAATAAATTTTATCACGGAAGCTCTAAATGTTTTAACGCTAAATTTCTGTTTTTCCAAATGAATTTAATTAATTAAAAAAAAAAAAATTCAATTTTTAAAACATGGTAGCTAACTGGCCATCGTTTACCGAGCTTCTTTCTCTTAATAGCATATATTCACAGAAAAATTATAATTTCATGAATATTAGTAACTTATAAACTGCAGCAACTGTAAATACCGCACGCGTAATATCATCAAGATATTCAGTTGAATTATTTTGCACCGATAAATTGACTTAAGATATTTAATTATTCACGATATTCCAATAAGTAGATTTTGTTTTCTTGTTATAAACGTTTTTTTTTCCTTCTCCTAAGAGAATTTCATTATTATCATCATCATTATATTTATTTATAACATTCGTTTTAATTATACTTATTCCAGCGCAATATTTCGCAGTACATATTTAACAGTATAAGCAAATGCAGCAAACCCCACAATAACCGCTAAATTCGTTAAAGCGCTATGAATAGGACTTTGTTCTCTATTTAATTGATTACGAATTAACGACGATACTTCAGATGTTGTCGACTGATGTCTTGTTTGTAATTCTCGTTCTTTTCGGCTCTCCAGTTCGTTTTTAATCTCCTGAAAAAATAATAAATTTATTGATAGATGATTCAAAAATCGGACTTAGATAAAAAAGTTAAAAAAAAAAAATCGAAAGTGTTAAAATAAATTTCATTTAGCCGAGTAAAATCATGTTTGAAAGTTTAATAAGTTTCCAAGTATTAAAACTACAAAAAAAAATTTTATTTTATAACTATAGATTAGTATTTATCAAATAGCCTGAAGTAAAATGTCGATGAACAAAAATCCGAACAATAATTCATATATCAACCGAATGATTAAACCAAAAACTTTACGATATGTACGTGAGAAAAGTATAATATCATATTCTATCAAATTTCGTCTTGTCAATTAAGAAGATTAAAGAATACTAGTAACCTTGCAGTCACTGTGTAATTGCCGTGACTTGTGGACTATAAATAAATAAAATTTTTCTCAAGTTTATTTTTTCAATTAACGTCACGAAATAATTTATAGTATTTACTGGTCAATCAAGTCCAAATCTTATTAGTTAATTAATTGTGTGTGAAACCTTTTGAATAAATATTTTAGAGATTATACAATATAACAGCTATGAGAATAATTTAATTAATTAATTATCTTCACTTACCGCAACTGTATCTGGAAATAGTTTACAAAACGTTTTATCTTTAAGATTAAACTCTAAACTCTGATATGCCCACTGTTTCTTTTCCCAATCAGTTGTGTTTATACTACCAAGCGTAGGGCTCTTTTCGATCTGTAATTAGATTTATATTTTTAAAAATAAGAATTGTTCATGATAATTCGATCCTGCAAAGTAGTAGCTTAAAAATGTATTGTGGATAAAAAGTAAATTTTACCATAAAACTTAGAAGGCCTGTAAGAATAGTTGATACACTCCAAGCAGGATTCCATGTGTCAGGATGAAAATCGGATATCGAAAAACACAATCGCGTATTGACTTTGAATCGGCCGTTTGGTGTAGTCATATAAATACTTGGTGGTTGAAATGGAAATTCTCCGGGAAATACTAATTTACCATGATAATAACCTCCTTCGTACGGCGTATTTTCTGGACCTTTGACGACATAGTGCCTAAAAAATTTTGATAGTTATTGTTAGTATTAACAATATCACATTTTTGTCTAGAAACTTTGCTACAAAAAAATAAACTATTTAAAGAATATCCAAAAATAAAAATAATCCAAAAAGGAAAATAATTTGTTAGAAAAATTATAAATAAATATTTAAATTCTCGTCCGGATTTAAAATATTTAAATAACCTAATCTTGGGAATTTGGACAATAAATGAAGATGTTAAATTATAAGAATTGTAACTATTTAAAATTTTTTGACAAAAACGTTTGTTGCATTTATAATGTCTCAATAAAAAAATATAATGTTTAATTTAATACCATTCGAGAATATTTGAAGGAACTGGTTCAGCAACAACATAAGGTACAGGATCTTTTTTCAATCGCAAATAATCTTGTTTTAATCTGGACGTTGCAGTGATACTTTTTCTCGCCATTATGATTATTTATTAAATACCCTAAAAAAAAGTGAAAATTAATTATCTCTTTTTCATTCACTCCCATTTGATTATTTTGCTCATCACTAATTTTAACAATCAATCCAACTTAATTATTGCGCTCCATTATTATTACACAATAACACAATATGACATTAAATAATTAATAAATTTGCAAACAACAATTAACTACTTAAATAATAATAAATAGACTGTAAACTTTATACGGGAATAAAAATATATGAGGTTTAAGGTTGTCTATTAGACTAAATAAACAGAAATATTTATCAAATAACACCTTGAAACGTTAGCACAACTGGCTAGTTGATAAATTGTAAACTTGTGTACTTACATAAAGTATTAAAAATTATGTATTTATGAAATATATATTAATGAAACGATAATAGATTGAAATAGTTATAAATTGGTAAAATAATGTATATTTGACAGAACGTTTTTGTGTGACACACAAAACATATGACGATGAAATTATTCTGAGGTACAGCTACTGCCATCTACTGTTTATAATAATGAAAATTAAGTTAGCCGACATTTAAAAATTTTTAGATTTTTTTTTTACGGTATGACTATTTGTCCGGGTACTGTACGAATAATTTATAATTATTTATCCGGGTACTGTACGAATAATTTATAATTATTCGTCCGGGTATATTAGTTTTTTGTTTTTTTTTTTTTTAATTTAAAAAAAAGAATAGCCGGATAGTTAGCTGGTATTTCAGCCTTTTTTAAATTGAATAAATGATTACAAAAAAATTAAAAAATAATTTTCACTTGTAAAAAGCTTTAAAAATTGTAAATGTTATTTCTAAAAAATATTTTTTTGTTCTAATTTAATTATTAAGAAAAAAACAAAAAATTAAAAACGTCGGCTAACTTTGACATTAAAATTAGCTGTCACTTGACAATTTTTTTATTTTCTTTGACAAAAAAATTGCATTTTTAATTTATTAAAATTTCTACAAGTCCATTTTTTTTAATAACTTTTTTTGCTATAATTTATTTGTTAAAAAAAATTAAAAAAGTTGTGAAATGACAGCTAAATTTAATGTCATGCTAACTTTAATATTATTTTATAATAAATTAGTTATTAATTAATTTATTAATTAAAAAAATTTTTTAATTTTCTTTTTTTAGCAAGATATTCGATTTTTTATATTAAATTATATTTCTTCAATATTAACATTTTCTATGAATGAAATAACTGTTTTTATATAAAATTATGATTACTTACTCAATGGATTAAATGGATTTGATACTGAAGTTAGCCGACGTTGTCAATTTTTTTTCAATAATTAAATTAGAACAAAAAAAAATATAAAAAAAAAGCACTTAAAGTTTTTCAAGTTTTTTACTATTGAAATTTTTTTAAAAATTTTTTTGTAATCATTTTTTCAATAAAAAAAATTCTAAAAATTTTTAGGTTCGACTAACTTTATTTTCATCAATGGATAAATTTTGGAGATCTAAAATTAGTTGCTTAAACCACCGAGTAAGTCGCTAGTGATTCAAAACAAAAACAATGGCCGAAAACGGTGATGATGATACTCATCTGGAAATTTTATTCATTTATAGAATTTAAGGTTTAGAAAAGTAGAATCGATCGTGTGCTTTGCGTCGTTATTGGAAACAAAACCAAATCACACACTGCTGATTGCATTATTTTTATTCTACACGACTATTGTGTCACTGATATCTGTTTAAGTGAATACATCAACTGAATAATATCTGTTTTTATATTGTACACAATATTAAATATATTATAATGGCTGATTCTTCTTATGAAAAAGGACTGAGTGAACTTTCAAAAATGAAAGTAAGTATTATAAAATTTGAGATTGTAGTGTTAAATCAAGTGTGTAAAAAGTATATTGTTATTTTTACATCAATTTATTTTATTATTTAGGTCGCCGATTTAAAGGTAGAATTGAAACAAAGAGGGTTGCCTACGACGGGAAATAAAAATGAACTTGTTGAGAGGCTTCAACTTGCTATTCATGGCGGTATGTTGTTGATTATCATTGATTCGGTAAATTATAAACACGTGCTTACATTAAATATACTTATTTATCATTTTAGATAGCGCATTATCACTAGATGAGAATGCAGAAGAAATTTTAGATGAAGATGCTGTACTTGAGGTTTGTAATAACAAAATATCCTAATAATTATATTTACTACATTAATTCAACTAAAAAACTAGAAAAAATAATTTTTTTATTAAACAAAATCACAGAAACTTGAAGATTAATTTTTCTCAAATTAAATTTTTATTATTAAATTAAATTATTAATTAAAAATAAAATAATAGCTATAGTATGTATTATTTAGAGAACAAGATCAATTTTGTCTCCTGGATAGTCATATTTAACAGTGCAATTTAACAAAAGTCTTTATTTAATAAATTAATTTATTACAGGATGAAGAAATTGAAGAGTTAACTCCTGAAAAGCCAGATTCTCAAGAAGTCGGTGAAAAGAGAAAATTATCAACAGACGCTAATCCAGTATCAGCTAAAAAAATAGTCCTTAACCGTAATTCAGTTATTGAAGAAATAAAAGTTGATAAACCAAGTAATGAAGAGCCACCTAAATCTGTTGAGGCAGCTGAACCTCAAAAACGTGTTATTAAATTATCAGAAGTTGGAATAAAAGAGGTAAACTTACGATAAGCTTATATATTATTGATACTAATATATGTAACTTAACGCGAATGTTTTCCAATTACATTATCGTAATAGGAGCTTATCTGGATTGTTTACAAATACAATCAACGTCATTTTATAGTTCAACTCGTTTTTTAAATTTAATAAACACGACTGCTTGATAAGTATTATAAGATTGAGTTATTAAAAAGTTTGTTTAATTTTTCAGCGGTTGGAAATGAGAGCTAAAAAGTTTGGTGTACCATTATCTGAGTCAGCGAAAAAAGAAGCCAGGTCAGCTAGGTTTAATAGTAGTAATCAAAGTGATAAATCTGCAGCGTCTATTAAAATACCCGTTGTAAGTATTAATATAGATTTTACTGTTAAGTCACTAAAATAAGTATACATACATAAATCTGTATTATAAAATTTTTTATTTTGCAGGAAACATCTGTTGAAACCCTGAAGAAACGTGCGGAAAGATTCGGAACAGTTTCAAATGTTGTAGAAAAGGTAATTTTGAATTTTTAATTATTGATAAAACTTCAATTTAATATAAAAAGAAATTATTTAGATTTTAATGCCATTATTTTTTTTTTAGGTTGAACTTTTGGAAAAAATTGAAAAACGTAAAGCAAGATTCGGTGAAGTTCAAGTACAGCCCATTAAGAAACCTACATTTGTTAATAGAGTTAAATATGTTAAATGATATCACTTATCATACATAAATTTATCAAAACCTATTATTTAATTTACACATCTAGCCTTGGATATTTCAATTATTTTTTTTCTTTATTAAAATTAAATGAGCTTAAAATGGTTGACTTTATTTTTTTTGTGTCAATTCTGTTATTTATTATGGCATTTATTCGTTGATATTAAATATAATTATGCTTTTCTCTAATTAAGGAGCGTAGAATCGAAAAATGGAGTTTTGTAATTTCATTTCTTCCATTCAGGTTATTTTTTTTCAACATTATTTTTTTTTTGCTATTATTAATTAACATTTTTGGTAATATTATGTGACCAATCGATTCAAAAAAGATTGAATTTTTTTATTATGTAAATTAATTTCTTATGAAAAATATTCTTATAGAAAACTTTGTTTTTTAATAACAAAAGTTCCTATTCAAGGATTTCAGTGAATTTTGCACTGTTTTCACTCAATTCTAAGTTCCTTAATTGGAGTTTATGAAAAAATTAATGAGTATTTTAAAATCAAAATATTTAAATGGATATGATTGAAAAAAATTTTTTTCAAAATAATTACCTCAATGACCTAAGATAGAATTTTTTTAATTTGTATAATTTTTAAAACAAATTATAAAAATAAAAGACAAGAAAACTAAATAATGTATTATATATTATGTATATTTTTAATTATTATTATTAATAAAAAAAAAGTAGCAGTTGGTCTACTGATAAAATAAAGTTCCATAAAAATAAGTTAATTTTTTTGAATTAATTAATATTAATGATAATTGCTGACATAATTTGTTATACAATAAATTTAATTTAATTGTAGTATTATTTAACTTAAAACTGTATAATATAAAAAATTTAATTCAAGACATTATCACAATTTCACTTGTCTTGAAACAGGATACAAAAAATTTTATAACTTTTTTCTATTAAACGAAAATAACACAGAAATTTTTTATTTTTTTTTTGTCAGTAAGTTATTATTTTATATCATAACTTTAATAATATTATATAGAGGCAGTTTTATAAATTTACAATTCATATTCACCGAGAGATACCTTTGAATATACTCTATGGGTATATTCTTTGAACTTTAGGTGTTGTATGGAATTTTTCACACTTGTGCCGATATCGCGACCCAAATGCCAAAAGGGCGCATATTAATTTATACGCCCTTTTGGCATTTAAGTCGCGATATTATTATCACGATAATTAATTAAAAAATAAAATATTTTAAATAATCACAATATTATAGTTAATTAATGAAAAATTTTCAATGAATTCACTGTTTGATAAACGACTAATAAATAATTTGTTTCTTCTTTTTTTCATTTTATTACAAAGACTCGTTAAATTTTTTCCAGATACATCAATTATTAGTTAAATACTGACAATTAATTAATTTTTAAAATAAATGACCCAACCTTACAAGCGGACATTATAAAAAAAATATTTTTCTTTTCGGAATAATATAATTGATTAATAATTATCACAGAAAATCAGTTTAAAAATATTTTACTTTCTTCAATAAACGAATCTTGTTTAAAAGATTAAAAAAAAAAAAAATGTGAAAAAGACAAAAAATTATTTTTTATAATAAATCAGACTCTAAATTATTAATCATTAATTTGTTATCATTTCTATATACTCAGCGTTTTAACAAAATCTTACTTAAAACTAATAAAAATATTTATACGAAGCGTGATTTGTGTTTTTATAGAACATAAGTCTTTCAGTTATTTAATAAATTGTCATGTGATTTTATATTAATCTTAACTATTATGACAAAAAAATTAAAAATAATAATAATAATAAAATTAAAACACTATCTTTCACTTTTACAATTCCATCAGCATTTGCACATATCCATGGACCGAAATATTATTCAATTATATTTTAAATCACAATTTAACTATATATTTAGCAATTTTTATCATGAAATTTGATTCACTAAATTAATTTTTAAAAATTGCACTCTGGTGCACTATCAATATTATCAATAATAATAATATTAATAATAGTTGTATCGCATTCAATAACAGGCTTCTGCAAATATTTTAAATAAATTTTATATTATGTAGAAAGCTATGCAACATTGTAACAACAATGATAAACTTTGTAATAACCCGAATATTATATAGTAGTATATTTTATTTAATTAATGCGAGTCAATTATTGTAAATTGTCACATTTATATATTTTATAAAAAAAAAATAAAATAAATATTTCCTTTGTATTATTTCATTTTTTTTTCAATAATTTTCAATCTATGTTATTCTAATGACTAACAATTCTAGGCCTACGATTGCATTTAATAATGAAGAAGAAAATAAAAAAATTTAAGTATAGACATATAATTATTACTGTTGTCGTCAGAGCCTGTTGTTTTTTTTTTTTTTTGTTAATATTTATATAAATAAATTGCAAATATATTCTCTAATAACTACTTGGGTCTTAAACTGGTGACAGGAGTTGGAAGTGTGAAATTATTTGTCGTTGTTAAGGTCGGTGTTTGAACAAACGATGAATTTTCATTCAAACTTCCGCCTACGGAGTTTATTTCACTTTTATAACGTATATTTGTGTATTCACGGCCAAATTGAAGAGATTTCTATAATAATAAATAAATATTTTTATTTAACTATGTTTATACTTTTGAATTAAGGGGGTATTCTGGTATATTCTGGCTATTCTCAAATTAAGTGTCAATAAATTTATTTCCAATGATTGAAGGGCTTCAACGTGAGCTAAGCCGCGGATAAAAGCTAATAACTTAAAAAAAATGGATGGTAAAAATATTGATTGCCTTTTTTTTACGGCACTTTAAAAATTACCTGAAAGGTCATGCTTCTAGACCAGAATACCCCCTTAAGATGATTCTCAATGAATTAATTAACGAAGCATTTCAGCAAATAGACAAACAATACTAATGATATAATAACAAACCTGTTCTGCTTGTCTTCTTTGTGTTGCAGTCTCAATATAATGTAGTACAGCAAGGTAAACAAATTTATACTGTGCTTCTGTTTGTACCATTCCAGATCGTTGAGATCTAACTCGTTGAATTGTACGCTGAATATCTATTTCACAATCTAAACCTAAAGAACAAATTTAACAATCACAATCAATACTCTTAAAATTTAATTACTGACTTAAATAATAGGTATCATTGTTAATTATTCATACCATGTTGTTTAATTTGATCTAGAATCATATCAATTACGATAAATGTCCCAGTTCGGCCAATACCCGCGCTACAGTGAACGAGAATAGGTCCAACAGTTGCAGGAGTTTGTCCATTTGAATTTAACGACGCAGAAATTGAATCTTGACGTGCATTAACATCATGAAGGAAATTTAACACACAACCTGGGTCTGAAGGTACACCATGGTCAGGCCAAGCCTGCAAATAAAATTAACTATAAATAAAAACTAACAAATTACATTTATTTGATTTTTTGTTAAACTATTGAAGTACTTAAAATATAGAATTATTATTTAACCTGAAAATGATAATGATAAATTCTCCTAGGCTCTGAGAAATTAGGTTTATTTCCTTGTAAAAGAAATTCACGCAGCGTGTAGTCGGCTGTTGATGTACGTGCGAGCGCACGAACTTTCCATTCATTACCGTATTCAGCAACTTCACCTTCTTCCGGCCAGTATCTAGCACATTTGTTCTATAAAGTAACAAAAAAAAATAAATAATAAGACCATAGTCTTTTATTTTAAATTCGATTATGACACATTATAATGAGCGTAAGTTTAAATATAAAGATATAGTTGTAAAGAACTAATGTAATTTAATCTTTTTATGGAATATTCTATGATTCTATATGTATTGAATGATTCTCTATAGAATTTATATCCAGAAGTAAATAAATAAATAAAAAAAAAATAAATATATGTATTTTCTGGTAATAAATTAATAATTAATAATAGTAATAATAAAATTAAAATTCATTTGTTTAGTTATTTAAAAAATTGCAGTACCTTTCCTCGTTCCATTTCTTTGGTGGTCATTACAATAACTTGAGTATTCTCCTGATAAACCATGTGCCAAAAGTCTTGAATCGTATTAGGAAGACAGCCTTGAGTAGCAATATAACATTTATTGAATGCCGAAGAGTCATTACTGGCCACAGCACCGGTTCCTGAACCCTCTCGTTCTTCATTCTGTTGTAAAATATTTAAATATAAAATATTAAATTTAAAAATATTTAATAAAATAATTTGTGTCATTTAAGTATAAAATAACGACTTCGCTTACCTTGATATAATTGGCATTAATATAATCCGCACCAGGAACATTCGGATCTACATCTTTAAGCTTAACTCTCGTATGATCAACTAAAAAAAAAAAATTACCATAAATGAAATAGATAAATAAAAAAAATTATTAATAATAATTGAATCTTACAAGGTAAAATATTTTTATAACGATTTTTTGCACGATTCTCCGGCCTTAGTCCTTCTTTGCGTGAGAATAGATGACGGCATTCAAGTTGTTGAAGAGATTCAAATTCTTCCCAGAATCCAGCTTTACCTTTGCCACGTCCCGAACCAGATTCATCAATTCCCGGTGCGCCGTTCCAACTCGCCCAACCGTTTGACGAACCATTTTCTTTATGTAATTGTCTTACGCGGCTTTCAATTCCACTAGCGTTTATCCGAGTTGCGTTAAACGGTTGTCTAAAAGAGTATCAACAAACTCGGATCAAAAATTAAATTCGATTAATTTTTTCCATCACATATCTCATTAAAATAATAGATGTAATACCGTAAATGAACGACACTGCCACTTGTTTCAACCATCGGGTTTCGTTTGTAATGCTCAATGAGGTCACTTAAGCTATCAAATTTTTCACCACCGCCGACATCGTATTTATTATCCTTGAGAATAAAATATGATTTAATAGAAAAATTATTTTTAATTAACAACAATTATGCGCAAGTACGATCTCACTTTTTTGATAATTACTATAGATTAAAACAGAGTAAAAAAAATAATTTACTCGCGAAAGCGTGAAATTTATATCTTGCTTACACATAATTAAAAAAAATTATGGTCTCATGATTCTTGATCCTCCAACAAAATATTCCAAAATAAATATCTCCGGACAAAATATCTTAAATAATTAAATTACCAATACATAAGCTTGTTACCGTATTGTGCCCTTTTATCATGGATTTTGTGTGATATTTAGTCTCGGGGATATTTTTTTTTGAAATTTTTTGACAGGAATATTTTTTTTTAGGATATTTTGTCGGAGAATCAAGACGTCTGATACCAAAAAATTATTAGATGTGTGGATAAAAAAAAATTACCTGATAGCGGATCATCACATGTGTAACCCGATCATCTGTACGTACAGACAATACAAAATCTCCGGGTTTACTTTGAGACTCTCGCACCAAAAAAGATCCATTTTTACCGCGTTCAAGCATCAACCTCTCAGCCTCTTTAGCCGACAAGTGCCCATGGAACCACCTTTCTGTGGTAGGATCAGCACAATTCAATGGATACTTTAATTCTATTACCTCACCATTTTTTTCACGCAGCTGTCCCCCATTTTCCATATAATACTGCACGAGTTCTGACAGCGTTGCAAATTTTTCACCACCATACAAATCGTAAAAATCACCAGTGTTTTGAATTTTAATGTGAGTTACTTCGCTATTTCTTCTATATTAAATCAAGGGTAACATCATTATCATCATCATCATAATCATCAAAAAAGAATATTAATTAACTGAATAAATAATTGATATTTAAACTACCTTACTGAGAGCGTAAAATCTCCAGGGTTGGAAGAGCTTGGACGTGCAAGAAATGAACTGTCATAGCCTCGTTCCATCAATAAACGTTCGGCCTCTAATCCTGATATGTTGGGATGAAACCATCTGCAAAGTAATTAACAATAATCAATACGACTGAAGTAAACAAAGAGTATCAATTAAAAGAAAAAAAAAAGTATAATAAAGGAAGAGGAAGAGGAACAATAAAATATAAGCATTGTAATAGTTAAATAGCAAGACTTTTTAAATAAACGACAAAAGCTCGCTGTCTGCCGCGCCCTGTACTCTCATTCTCATGTGGTACATGTGAATTTTACTGTACAAATATCGACAACTGACGTTATTTATCTCAAACATTATTGATATTCTATAAATTACTTGCTAAATATTTTTATCGGCATTTTTTTTAGTCACCTAATTAATACACAAAATTAAAATAATAATAATAATAAATAAAATAATTAAAAAGTATAATTGAAAAGTATTTGACGTTTTACCGCACTTTAATCCAAATTGATATTTTAATAATATTTATAAAAATAAATATATCTGAACAGATAATAAGTATTATATTATATGATAAATTAATGAGTGCGATGAAATGATTTTGTTCACATAAGTACGCATAACTTACCGTTAATGACTAATCTCAACGATGATTATCAGCACCTTGCTAAATTATTCGCTGTCTGTGATGATATTATATATGATAATAATTATCATACACTTATATATTTAATTATTTATTTATTTATTATTATTATTATTTTTTAGTTTATCAATTGTTATAAATAAGTTAGTATTATTACAATATTTTGTTTTATAAGTAGAAAAACTTTTCTCACCTGCGAGATGCCATGTCGTGATTATAATTACGACCACCTGGCAATCAATAATTTGTAATATCTCATCAGAGATTTTTTTCGCTTTATATATCTATATATCTATCTATATATATGCATGTATGTAAGTGTATAGAAATACATATATATATGTATGTATATATATACTTATGCTACATATACATATACTTATATGTTCATATATGTTTTACACATATGTATGTATATATAGGTATATATATATTAATTATTATTAATCTAAAACTTAATTGTAACAGATAAAATATATTATTTATTAAAATTTTATTAAACAAAAACTATGTCACTGATTTAAAAGTTTTAAAAAATCAAATTTTTCTTTTTTTTTAATAATAAACTTATTAATAATATTTATTTAATTATACTTGGTACTGTATGTACAAGCGGCAATGCGAAATGCTGCTAAAAAATTTCACCAAAACGACAGATACAGAATACGAGAAATGGTCAACTTAATCCACTGATTGTTAAAATAAGAAGAAGAGTAACTTTTGTCAAATTTGAAAATAATTTAGTTATAAATCAAGCGGTGGCGCCACTTGTTCGTTCCATTATGAAACTGAAGTTAGCCGACAGCTGTCAATTTTTAGAAATTTTTTTACTAAATAAATTATAATAAAAAAACTTAAAAAAAAAATTACATTAATAGTTTTTAGAAATTTCTTGATGTGAAATTAAAAAAATTAAAGTTTAATTACAAAAATTGAATTATTATAAAAATTCTAAAATTTGACAGCTGTCAGCTAATTTCACTATCATCGTTCTGTCGGAAATATAAATTATAAAACTTTTTTTTAAATAACATGACACTGAAGTTGACAGGTATTAGAAATTTTTTCAAAATTTTAAAGCAATTAAATATTAAAATTAATTTAACAGATATTTAATAATTTTTAGAACTTTTTTTTTAAAAATAAATTATGCCAAAAAAATTATTAAAAATTTAGACCAAATTTTTTTCTTAAAAAAAAATTAAAAAATTTTCAAATGACAGCGAAATTAAATGTCATAAAATTCTTAGAAGTATTTTTTAGTGTAATTGATTTGTTAAAAAAATTTTTAAAATTGACAGCTGACGGCTATCTTCAGTATCATTAAATAGACCACAAGTTTCTACTTAACCGACTTCATTGTTGTGGGTGTTTTTTATTGACAATGAACATGAAATCTTTTTCGAGTAGTGAGCAAAAAAATTAAATGATTTTTGTAATGACTTACAAAAATTAACTAGCTTATTAATATGTATTCTTTTTTTACAATAATTATTTGCAAATAATTACAACTGTGTTATTGTCATAAATTATTGCCTAGATAAATTAACAAGTAAACTATAAAATTAATAATGGATAATAATATGACTGCTGAATGTTTGACGTTAGATTTTGGACCTTTTGAAACAGTTCATCGTTGGCAGCGTATGCCTGAGTGTGATGAATTCGTCGGAGCAAGGTAAAATAATTTCCGAATATAATTAATAATTTAAAACTAAATTAAAATGACTTACAGACGGAGCAAGCACACAGTAGCTGCCTACAAGGATGCAATATATGTATTTGGTGGTGACAACGGTAAAAGAATGCTGAACGATTTGCTGCGGTTTGATGTAAAAGAAAAATCATGGGGCCGAGCTGTAGTAACTGGAAGTCCTCCAGCTCCAAGGTACCATCACTCGGCGGTTGTTCATGACTCATCGATGTTCGTATTCGGTGGATACACCGGCGACATTCACTCAAACTCTAACTTGACAAATAAAAATGACTTGTTTGAGTATAAATTTCAAACAGGCCAGTGGACGGAGTGGAAATTTATTGGAAAAACTCCAGTAGCGAGATCAGCCCACGGCGCGGCTGTTTATGACAATAAATTGTGGATATTCGCTGGATACGACGGAAATGCGCGACTGAATGACATGTGGACAATATCACTGTTACCTGGAGAACTGAGAATTTGGGAACCGGTTGTGCAGTCTGGTGATTGTCCGCCTACATGCTGTAATTTTCCCGTAGCAGTAGCACGAGAATCAATGTTTGTATTCAGCGGACAGAGTGGCGCTAAAATAACAAACAGTCTGTTTCAATTCCACTTTAGAGACAGACGGTGGACTCGTATATCCACGGAGCATATATTACGTGGAGCACCGCCACCACCAGCAAGACGCTACGGCCACACAATGGTCAGTTTTGATCGTCATCTGTACGTATTTGGTGGTGCTGCTGATTCAACATTGCCTAATGACCTTCATTGTTATGATTTGGACACACAAACTTGGAGCATTGTAATTCCCTCGAGCGACAGCGAAATACCATCTGGAAGATTGTTCCACGCTGCAGCTGTTATTGGTGAAGCTATGTTTATATTTGGAGGCACTGTTGACAATAATGTACGCTCTGGTGAGACTTATCGCTTTCAATTTTCATCTTATCCCAAGTGCACTCTTCACGATGACTTTGGAAGGCTGCTAAGTTCCCGGCAATTTTGTGATGTTGAATTTGTAGTTGGAAAGGACACTATGGAGAAGAAAATACCGGCCCATATTGCCATGGTAGCCGCACGATCCCAATTTTTAAGCTTAAAAATTCGTGAAGCGAGGAAAAAATTAGCTGCTGCAGCTGCCGCTGCTAAAATTGCTGAACAAGACAAAGATAAAGACGATAAAAGTACGGGGACTAAAGAATTATCATCTTCTTCGTCAGCAGCTTCATTATTGGAAGTAAGACTTGAAGACGCGGTGCCAGAAGCCTTTGAAATGGTTCTAAACTATATTTACACTGATCGTATCGATCCGACAAAGAGTATTAGAGATCAGCATCAACAACATTCCGAGCAACAACACCAGCAGACTAGTAATAGAATTGTTTTACTGATGATGGACGTTTACAGACTGGCGTTTGAGTTCAATATGACGAGATTGGAGCAGTTGTGTGTTCATTATCTCGAAGCAACTATCAATCATACTAATGTTTTAGAGGCACTACACAATGCCGCTCATCTTAAATTGTATTTTATTAAGGAATTTTGTTTGAGTTTTGTTGTCAAGGACAGCAATTACAATCAAATTGTTATGAGCCACGAATTTGAGACACTAGATCAACCACTGATGGTAGAAATTATTCGGCGTAGACAAATTCCCCAAACTACGCGGATTTATTCAAAGCAGTACGAGCTGGGTACTGGCACGACGTTGGAACAGGATATGGAAAAATTTTTAAAAAATGGTAAAGAATTTTGTGACATAACTTTGATGCTACATGGTGATCCTTATCCAGCTCACAAAGCTATTTTAGCGGCGCGTTGCAGCTATTTCGAAGGAATGTTCCGTTCTTTCATGCCTAAAAATAACACCGTTAACATCCAAATTGGTGAAATGATACCTTCAACAGAATCATTTGTATCGTTAATGAGATATATTTACTACGCTGATGTCTCGATGCCCCCGGAAGATTCTCTTTATCTTTTTACTGCTCCAGTATTTTATGGATTTACTAATAATCGGTTGCAGGCATTTTGTAAACAAAATTTAGAAATGAATGTCACTGTAGACAACGTTATACCCATCTTAGAAGCTGCTGATAGAATGCAAGCTAGTGATATGAAAAAATATGCTCTCAATATTATAGTTCATAATTTTAGTAAGGTAAGAAAAACTTTGAATAATAATTTGTTATTGATTGACAAGTTTTTTTTTTTTATTCAAATTCTACTTATTGTTATCTTCTTTTTAGGTCGCGCGATTACCACGAGTTCGGCAGATAAGCCGTGAATTACTTCTTGACATCTTCGATGCGCTGGCTGACGAACGAAGTGAAGCTCGAACTTGTCAAGATATCATGCAATCCAGTGATTGCTGACAGGCTGTGATAGTAATTAATTTACGGATAAATGCTGAAAAATATACGCTTATAATTCCTATTTTTCAATGTAAGTATAAAAATAAAAAATAATTCTATTTTTTATTGACAAATTATTTTTATAAGCTCATCCCGATGTTACACTCATCAAGACCTTTCATTTGAGTACCCACATGCATTTTTATGTATTTTTCATATTTATACATATATATAAATTTATGAAATATATGAAAAATTGATGTGGGTACTCAAATGAAAAGTCTCGATGAGTATATTATCAGGATGAGCTTATATCTTTAAAAATGTAATTAGTTCACAAGATACAAGGTCATTTCTTAATTATATGTATCTAGAGATAGAGCATTTTAGAATGTAGCCTAAATACTTATCATCATAAATTGACTATTGGTGATTTTATCATATAAATACATTGCCCACAAAATTTTGCTTATTCTCTTAATAATATAGATGAGCTACCGAGTTATAATATAGTGATAATTACATAGAAAACAAACTTGGAGCGGTTTTTATTTATTTTAGTTTTGTGTACGACTTTAATGATAAATTAGGACATGCGAAAAATGTATGTTATCATACTTAATATGTTTGTACACAATGTCTGTTATTTTTTTATATTCCACGAGTAATTCTAACAGTCTCAATAACTTAACAGTGAAAAATAAATTAACTAATTTGTATATAAGCTCATTTTATCAATAATTAAAAATATAAAACAATTGAAAATAACAATTGTGTAATTCTACCAATAAATAATGTTGATCAATAACTTAGTAATTTTAAATCATTTTTTTTTCAAAGTAAAAATTTTTTTTTAATCTAAAAATCTAAATCGATACAAATGACAATAAAATATATCAAATGTAAAAATTTCATGCAAATAAATATTCTCCATAGTGTTGGAGTTATTTCTCTACTCTACTAGAGTTAAATTGAACGTCATTCTGAAGTAGACAAATATCCTTCATAACGCTTGACGTAACGTTTTTGTAAGAAATAAATTTATCTCTGATAGAATTATTACTGTTATATTTGAAATTGTGTTATATATACTTATGCATTAGAAGCTGTTTATTTATTTAGTTAAAAAAAGTTGTCTGAAATTGTTATGAAAGCTGAAAATCATCGAATTGTTTATGAATGAATCCACAAACAACCGTAGATATATAATAATAAATAATTTGCTTGAATAAAGAACAATAATACTGTAAAGGTTATTAGTAGAAAAAAAAAATACGACATTTGTTTTATAAATAACGAATTATTTATTAATATTTTGTTAATTATAATTTTTCTTAGATGTACATTTAGGCCTTATTGTGTTTTATTGATATTGATTTTTGAATATAATTCTAAATTTTAGCTTGATACAAGCAACAAACAATAGCAATCAAAATAATAACTTTTTTATGTACCAGCAAAAAAGAATGTAATAAAAATAAACTTATTTGAATAATGCAGAAGAAAGAAATAAAGAAAAATAACAATAGGAGCATAAAATGCGCTACAAAATAAAGCTTCGTCCCTAATTTTTATTGACATAGTAATTTCAATAATATTGTTTGTTTATTTGTTTTTTTTTGTTATTTTTTTTTCAGTCTATTAATCACAAATAATTATTGATAATTTATTAAATATTTATTTATAGATAATTTAAGTATCCCACAAAAAAATTAACAAACAATAATTGTTTTTGATCCAATTTCGTGGGATTTATAGACTAATAATAATCAAAAATATTACTACTAATTATTTACATTTTTGAGAATCATACTTTTGTCTAATAAATACAATATATTGTTCGTATAATATAAAATTTACGAAACAATCGTATTTTACATTTCTCTAAAAGTCAAAATATCACCCCTAATTACACAATCGTCATATTTTATTTTTATTTCAATAATATATATTTATATATTATTTTTAAATTATTCTACAAACTTTCTTAAAGCATTTATTATTTTTTAATTATTTATTACAATCTAGTAGGCCAGTTGTTTTGCTTAAAGATCTAGAAAAAAAATTTTTTTTTATGATATTAATCACAATTTATCACGCTTATAAATTTACACATAAGCGCGCGTAGGTTGCACTGCAACAATTAACAAAACAAATAATAGTTTTATTTATCAATATGTAAATTTAAATGCTTATCTTATTAATAAGCATAATTTTTTTAATAACAATTAATAAAGTAAAAAAAAATAACAATGATAATAATAATAATAATAGTAATAATAATAATAATAATATTAATAACAATAATAATTTTTATAGTCTTCAATATAAACTTGACAATTTACGTTGATTTTAAGTGGCCCCTATCTGAAAATACAAAATTATTTAATTATAATAATTATTTTTAGAATTATATTGTGTTTAATGACATAAGTTTAAGTCGCGTTTATTTTTAATCTATATACATCTATTATATTGCACCTTACGACTTTAATAGAACTTTATGTCATTAATTGCAAAATATAATTTTACATATTGCATAATCTTACATGTGTGTACGAAAACAATTAAATCAAGAGTAAAAAAAAATTCCGCCGTTACAATGTAAAAAATAGCTTTTACTTGAAGTATGCGGTATCCCAAAACCGTCAAGCCTCTGATGAATGAGCTTTTTGCCCTTTCACACTCTCGGCTATAAAATAGCAATATCCTCTCAAAGGATAAAGACATTTCATCGATTTTCTTCGCTTCTATAATAAAAATAAATAAATAAAATAGAGTTATATTTATAGACGCATAAAAAAAGAAAAAAAAATTGTAATGTCATTAAGTTATTAAGTTATAATAATAATAAAAGAACCTTTTTTCTTCTTTAACAGAACCACTATTGAATGAGGGTGTACGCTGAGCAGATTCCAACCTTCTGCGTCTCTCTTCAATCGCTTCGGTATCAAAACTTACGGTCGATTGTACAGGCACTGCTACAGACGCATTTACGTGCCTTGTTTTTATTAAAGGAGGATTCCGTGATTGAGGAATAGCAAATGCACGTCGTAGTGCTCCACGTGGTGGCGACGGAGGTGGGTATGAAATACCTATAACAAATGTAAATTATTATTTGTTATTCATTCATTTTTTTTATATTGATTGTTATATACATAGTAATACTGATAATAATAAAATTAATAATAATAATACTAATATTAATAATAATAATAAAAATAAGGACACAATAACAATCAATAATATTATTTAAACTGAACCTCTATGTCCTGGAGATAGTAGCGTATCCTTGCTCTTGGTAATTTGCGGAACGATTAGAAGTGAATTAGGTGGTGTTGGTGAAACTGTCGAAGTTTGCGGTGATGTAGCAAGCGTTAAATTGGGAAGAGATTGGCCAAGGCATGAATACGCAGGCACTTGAACGCTCAGAGTGTTTGGAGTTGGTGACTTACTCAACAGCGATCGTCTGTAATTATTTAAAAATGAAATATTTATTTTGATATTTTGTATTGAAAAAAATTATTTATTCATTTTAATATTTAAGTAACTTCTAAACTATTTATAGAAATTTTTTCTAGTATTAGTTCAGTGAGAATTTTTATTTTTTACAGTAACTTTTAAATTTTTAATTTAAAAGTTTGGTAGAAAAAAAATTAAATTGATGATTAGCAGTGAGCGAGAGCACTGCCAGTATTTAATATAAAATAGTTATTAAATATGCACCTAATTTGAAGCGGCCTGTGATTATGAGTTATGCCGAGTTCGCCACCTTCTTCTGATGAGATACTGGATCCGTGGGGTGGTTCATTAGTGTCAACGCTGACATTCCTACTTTGATTATAACTTGGCAGAAAACTACTTCCACCAGGAGAAACACCTTCCATTTCTATACTCCCACTGTAAATTTGAATAAATATTTAATAAGTGCATGAAAGTATCTCAAAAAAAAAAAAAAAAAAATATATATAAATAGTCGTTAAATGATGTTCTCAATTTTTTTTTTTCGTTTGTATTTTTTTAATTAAATTCAAATTAATTTTCTAGATTAATATTATTTAATTTTATATATTTTTCATCTGACATATATAAATAAATAAAAAAATTTTTTTTAATGGAAATATAATTTTTGTGTCTAAAAAAAAAAAAAAAAATAAAAATTTTGCTCAGAGAAAATAAAACTGGTGATTGTATACTTGATTGTTTTTATATTTTACCTGTGACTATGTGCTAAACTGCTAACACGCGAAGCTCGACTGCTACCCCGAGGTGTTCTTGGTAGCATTTCATTGTCTTCCAATTCAAAGTCACCGTCTCCCAAATACGTGCTTGCCTGTCTGCTCACAATCGCCGTGGGCGGAATTTCACCGAGTGGTGGAATCTTCATTATTGCAAACTGTTGTTGAGATTTACGCAGAGATTCTATCCAGGACTATTCCATTCAATGTAATATATAATATAAATAGTTTGTTATCAAGTTTGTCGTTAGGTACAATGCGGTTAATTAAACCAAGTTTAAATGCCAATTAATTATGTATTATCTCTGCATTTAAATACTTATTATTTATTATTCATAATATAACTATTTAATAAAATAAATTATTTACCTTAGCAAGTTTAGGCTCACTCGCAGATAAAATAAATGCTGCAGTAGCAACTCCGTATTCATTTAAATAAACTAACCCAAAACTGGAAGATTCCTTTAATTCATGAATACGTAAGCGATCAACAACGTACGGTTGTCTGATTACTTTTAAATTGCCAGCAGCACCCCCGGAACTACCGCTGCTGGATGTTTTCTTGGTCGATGTTTTACACAGCAGTAGCATATCAGTCATGAGAAAAGCGTGAACCTCCGTCTAATAAAAAAAAAGAAAACGAATTAATTAAATAATAAACTTTTTAAATGATACTTATCATAATTCAATTTATAATTAAAAAATAACTAAATAGCATGGAATAAGGTTTATGTATAATTAAATTAAAGTTGTCTTACTTTACTCGTTGCTGAGTCTCGTAATTTAAAGTCACCTTCACGTAACAGTGTCCTCAGTGAATCTTTTGGACAGCCGGGCATTAGCGCAGATGTAATATCAAGATTACAGTACAATTTAACTAATTTCTCGAGCTCTTCGTCTCGAGTTTCCACAACATCATAAGAATCTAACCGTGTTGCTGCGCTAGCTAATCTAGCGGTCTCTTCGGATCTTCGTAATGCGGCATTCACCGAAGCCACAAAATTATCAACGTATTTAATCTGAAAACAATTTTATTATTTGTGATTGTCTAGGATATGATAAAATTTAGTGTCACTTTATCAAAAAATTTACAATCAATTTTTTGTCTATGAAAATCTTATCAAAATTATTATTTAGAAAAATTAACTCAGAGCATAGAAAATTTTTTCTTCTTTTATTACTAAAATTGTAGAATTTATTTTGATATTTTTTAAGAAAAAAAAAAAAATTGATACAATATTTTTGTAGATTTTTCTACTCAAAAAATTTTTATTAAATATTATTCTAAAATTCTATCTATATAAAAATTAATTGTTTATTTATTTTACCATTAAAGCTAATTCAGAGCGCTGCTCCTCATCTTCAGTATTTTTTAATACGGCCTTAAGAAGTAATGAATATTTAGTCAATCGCTGCATCGGTTTCACCAAAATATCCAAGAGCCTCAAACGATTGCAGTCTTTTTGAGTTTCACACCACTGAAGTAATAAAAAAAATAATTATTTTCATAAAGTTTAAATTTATTAAAAAATGTTGGAATTTTTGTGAAGTAATCTAATTATTAAAACTTTCCAAATTAAAAAAACTTATTTACAAACATAGATTTATATTTGTAACTTGTAAAAATAATAAAAATACTTGCCACTAAATAGGCCGTAAATAATTCGTTGTCATTAAGCCGATCACGACAATACTGCTGACACTTGCTTTGCTCGGAGCAGTATCTCGTGTAGGGGGCAAAAGTTTGTTCAAATATTTCAAAACCTTGAAGAAGATGACCTGAATCGAGTGGGTTGCCGGTTGTCCGTGTAGCATTAACCATCCTCAATACATGTTCGCTCCAAAAGTAACGATTTGCTGTGTAGATATCGGGAATATTGCTAAACAGCTTCGTGCGGTCAACTTCTGTTAAAATATTCGAAGCCTGAAGACTACACAGACAAGCCATAAAAAGCTAGACACAATAAAATAAATATATTTATAAAAAAAAAAAAAAAAGTAACTTACATCTGCCACGACTTTAAGAGTTTTTATATAAGCCAGCTCTGTTTGAGCCAACTCCCAAAGTGCCGTTTGTTGCTGCTGCTGTTTCTCAGTCAAACAATCCCAACTCTCAACAATATCTCGCCAATCTTCTTCCAGTGAATAAATAAGTTCTGTTTATAAAATAATAAAATTAAAACCGAAGAAAGAATGAAGATATAAAAAGTATTTCTGTTTGTTTTATTTTTATTTTATACTTTACTGGGATTATTAAAATTTTTTAATCAAACGGTAAATAAATTTGTCGTACAACTTGCGCATTCAGAAAAGTTGAGGAGGTGAATATGGTTTTATATATTTTATATAAAAAGAAAAAAAGGGAGGAAAAGAAAGTTATATTGCCGGTGTGTATATAAGGAGTACTTGAGAGACATGGATCGATTCACTCTTGACTGAGGAATCTTCCTATCGGACTTTACTTTCTGTAGTGGAATGAAACGTTGAATATAAATTCTATAAAAAAAATTAACCTTCCCTTCCTCCTTTATTTATATTTATAAATACACACAGAAAAAAGTAAACTGTAAAATTCACTAGGATTTCGGATAATTTTAATAGTTTCAAACAGTAAAGCGGACATCGGGGTGGCAGAAATATAAATACACTAGTCGCAAAAATTAAGAGATATAAAAAAAATTCGAAATTTTTGAGTGATTTTCAACGAGCTATCACTCCGAGGAAAATGATCGTACAGCAAAAAAAAAAGCAAATTGTAGTTCCAAGTGTCTAGTTTTCAGATATTGCCATGAAAATTTTTTATCATGTTCAGGTCTGGAGAAATCCTAAGAAAACTACAAAAAAAATTTTCCAAATTTTTTCTCGTCTTAAAAAAGGTTTACAGGCTTAAAAAAATTTTTTTTCTATTGTTTCGCTGAAAAGCTGTTTTAGAAAATTTTAATTCCCTTCAATTTGACGCAATCAAAAAGCCTGTACGATGATTTGCCGCGAAGTTATCGTCAATCAAAGCAAAAAAGTACTTTTTCACTTTGACAATCAATAACTCTGGAAATAATGATCGTATAGGAAATTAAAGGACGGTTTTGAAAACTACACGAAATTATCTATAAAATACCGTGAATAGATTTTGTCAAAAAAATTTTTTTTGGATTGAAAACTTTAGTTTGATTTTTGGCGTTGCTAAATTTATCATTTTTTAGGTACGAAATGACAAATATCAAATTCAAAATTCTTAATTATTATACTTTAACATTTTAGACATTCACGTAGCAAATATTACTATTTAAAATAGTATTTTCTTCCATGTAAAGAATAAATTGTAGCATTTAAATGATAAATATTACATAGCGATTATTAAAATCACGATTTTACTGTTTGAAATGGTAATTTTTAGCAGACAATTATTTATGACAATTTACTTTTTTTTCGTGTATATATTTATATCTAGTTTGTTCAGACCTTGCTCATTTGCAATGAGATCGTACGGAAGCTGAATTTCTGGTAAACGTGGTACGCCATATTTCGTATAACTATTAAGCTGCTCCACTAGCAATTCCATTTTGGTTCCTTTGGTGTTTGTGAAGAAACCGCTCCACCGTTGCTTGCTAGCTTTAAGACCCGCCGCTCCACTAGACACAGTACTGCTACCAGACGTATTTTTCCCAGTTGTCAGCATACCTCCAGGTATCATCTCTGAATCCATACTAGAGTCCTCCGTGGATATGCTGAAGAAACGACCGCCGCGACCTCGATAGCTCTGAAATAATTTAATAAGAAAATTTTTAAATAAATATTTGCTCCAATAATTAGAAATTAGAATAAGGTTAATTAAATCAGAGCAAACAAAACGGCTTTGTTCTAGTCGTCTCTTTTTATATGCAAATTAACTCGTTAAAATAAACCTTTCAGGGCTTTTCTCATTCAATACATCACTAAGTCTCTTAAAAGCTCGAGAACTAATGTATCCACGGTTTGCAAATGTACCTGTAGATATTTTGCAGCGCCAACATGTGAAATTTAACTATTTACTTTAGGTGGATTTGTAGAAATTCAACTACTGCATTTGTTCTCACGACGCAGTCGATCACTTGCAAGTTAAAGTGTGGTTAAAAAAAATTTTTGAGGGTAAGTTTTGAGTACTACAATTTTTTTCAGTAGATGTAAATATTAATTGATGTTTTAAATGGTGCTCAAACAGAAATATAAAAAATACTAAATTTTTCGGTGTGATCAAGAATTTATAAAACCGTGAAAATAAATGCAGTAGCAAAATTTTTAGAATTTTTGTTGGAGAAAAGTGTAAAGATATAATTAAAGGTAATTTATTTATTTATTTATTCAAACGCCAATCGGCTTTATATATTAGATTTACATCAATTGAATTTAGTTTTAGGTGAAGAAAAAAAATCATTAACATTTTGTTAGAATTAAATTAAAATCAATCAATTTCATTTACTTTATAAGTTTAAATTATTAGCAGTATAGAAAAATGTCTCTGAGAGTAATTGTTACAAGATGAAATAAAATTGCACTATTCAAGAACTTTCAGGTGAATTTAATGGAAATTATACACAGAAAAAAAAATTTACTTGAACTGAGTAAATAATTTTGAAGAATTTAATTATCTTGAAGAAATTTCTTCAAGATATTTAATTTCTTCTTGATCAAGATAATTGATTTCTTCTTGAAGAAATCTAAAAAATTTTTATTGGTTTAAGTAAATTTTACTTAATTCAAGAATTTTACTTGATTAAAAAATTTTTCATCTTGATTCAAGTCAATAAAACTCATCGAATTTATTTTCTTGGTTCAAGAATTTTTCTCTTGATTCAAGATAATTTTTTTTCAGTGTAAGAGTTTGTATTTAAAATAATTTTGAACTCATCATCGAACTTGACCTGGATAATCGTTCAAAGAATGTGTATGCTAAGTTGCATTATCATATTAAATGTATGCTAATGAACTGAACTTCAAACACGGGAAAAGACAAATTTTATCAAACCAATTTTTTTTTGTTGCAAAAATCAACGTTCAAAGTAGCCAGTAAAATTTTAAAAAGTTAAAATTTTTTAATAAAATGAGTTTTCAAGACAAAAAAATGTAAAATTATTTTTTTTTTTCACTGAATTTTCAGCCAATTTAGACGAAATTTGCTAGTCACATTTATTGTATGATTACTTTGAATAATTTCGGAAGAAAAAAATTACTGTGGAAATGGAATTCATTAAAATTTTTTTTTAAATTAGAAAATACGCAAAGCTACGATGCCTTTTTTTTTCAAATGATATCTGAATAAAAAAAAATGGCTCATTGTTATTTTAAATTGAGTTAAGACTTATGGAATTATTTTTGATACAGTCTACTTATGGACTATTCTTATTTTAATACCTTGATTTAACTCAAAGATGAATAAAATAAATTTTTTTACACAAAAATAATAACTTATAATAATAATTTTTCTTTTATAAAATTAAATAAAGACTTACTCCTCCAGCTTTGCGTAACGAAACATTTTGATTGCTTTTTTGGCTTGCTGTACGTGATGATATTACTTTTTCGTCTTTGGCTGTAAAAAAATAAAAAATTTTAATTAAAATAACAATAATTACATTTTGATATTGAATGTTGATTAATCAGGAATACACGAAATTATTTATCGAGCCTATATGTCGATGAGTATGTATAAATATAAATACGTCCATACGGCTGTGTGATGTGTGCTCAGTATCGTGCGTCATTGAAAGCCGAATAGAAGTAAAGTGTAAGTAAAGGGGATAGGAAGGGCAAAACAGAGAGGCTGAGTGTTTTCTTGTTGATTAATATGGTATTAACTTGACAAGAATTTTGTGATTTTAATTAAAAGATCACAAATATTTCGTTTTATGTTTTTGTTTTATTGATTACTGACGATTCCTTTACATTCACTTAATCGGTACATAAGTCGGTAAAGGTCAGGTATAAGATGCTCGGCGAGCTTGGTCAGAGGTTTGTCAGTAAGAAAGGCGCTCGGCGAGCGTGGTCAAAGGTTTTTTGGTAACTGACTTATTCGATTTTTCGTCAAACTATCGTCAGTCAGAGAGTGCAATTTTGGGAAGGGTATTGTGGCTTTTGGTTGGTGGAAAATAACTAGGGTTGGGGAATTGTTATTAAATGAGAGGATCCTGGAGAGGGTATTATTTATTTAACGCAGGGTTGTTTAAACAAAGCGTGGGAAGGTTTGCTAAGTTGAAAAATAGTCTGGTAACCATCTGATAAACAGATGGGTTGTAAAATTTTGTCCGTTTGTGTCGAAGGTTAGTCTCAGTCATTAAAGGGATTATTTTACAATGGCAATTACTTGAGTTGGACTGTCATAAAAGTCCAAATTTTAAGTTTTATGATGTCCTTGTGAAAGTCTGTCGAAATATTTTAGAAAAAATGAGTAAACTAAAAAATACATTACAATTTTCTTTTAACTTATAAAAAACTAAAGTACATAGCTGAACACATATTTTTTCTATATTTTGCCCATATTTTATCCATTTCTTTTCCATATTTTTTCATATGTTCCACATATTCTGCCCATTTTTTTCCATATTTTTTTCATATTTTTTCCATATTTTGCCCATATT